>BGKB01000201.1:0-87401 GCA_003116975.1 Aurantiochytrium sp. KH105
AAATTCAGCGACTTCATCCTCAGAATCATGTCTTAGAAGAGTGAGCGGTCGATCTATCGTCCAGGCGTTCCCGTGGTCAGCCGAAGGGTCCATACACCGGGTCCTTCTTTTACCAATCTGCACGTGTTCGAATCTTGTTTTCTCAGCAGCACGTGAAGGACGAAGACGGATGATGTGTTGCCGATTCTTCCGATGAAGCAAGGGCGGTGTGATAACATTGCGACGCGAGAGCTTGTTCACGCGAAACTTTATCTGTCGTTGCAGTCGGGATCTTCTTTCTACGTTGGGCGCAATATTTGGAGTTTCATTCTCACTTTCGTGGCAAAGGTGATCAAAGTGAAGCCTCCCTTGGAAAGGGGATACCGGGGAAGCTTGTTCATGTGGGCTGGTGCACGATGCATCAGCTAACACGGGTGTTCCATCAGTTTGAAGTCCTGTGCTCATTGGCGTGTTGAACAGCGTCGACGTGTTGGACGGCGTGTTCAACGTCACGCTCGTCGCGCTCGAACTAAGCGTGCTCGAACTAAGCGTGCTCGAACTGCGTCTGCTCTGGGGCGTTGCTGAGATCGATCGCGCCTTGTTCCACGGGCTGCGCGTTGTGCCCTCCGGAGACGTCGCGATTGGCGGAGGCCCCTGTCTGTTACGGTACTCTTTCAATCTATACGCAGCAGGAGACCGAGTATAAGTATCCATTGGCTTCAGATCGTTTTCCTTGAAGACCTTTAGGGCAAACTCGATGAAGTGCTTGAGGCGCCCAGGAAGGGTTGCTTCAGGATCGTGGGGCGCCTGACAGGCTTCATTGATCAAGTCATACGTGGTGGAGATGACTGTGATACGCTTATGTCGATTTTTTGCAGAATCCATCGAATTGAAAATCTGCAAGATCATCGCGAGCCTGTAAGTGATTGATCGACTGTACAGTCTCCGTTTTTTCCCATCCCATATAAATCATATGAAAGGTTCGGGTAAATTATTGAGGTACCGGGAAAATAATACAGCATGTGGCGCAATATGAAATATTTATCCGTCACTGACTCATTTTGTGAGGATAGATACATTTTTAAGGTGACAACTTTGCAACCTATATAGCTGTGCTCTAGTACTCCTAATCCTCTGTAGATTCTTCCGGGGGGAGATATACCCAGTTAAGGTGGATCAAAAATTAAGGAATGTACATTTCTGCACAAACGTACATATCTGGTCGCGTTGAGGTCACGAGAGCTTTAACTTGAGACAGAAGAAGCTTCGTGCTCACACTAAGCTCGATCCTGACAATGACTTCACATGTCGAGGCACCATGGCGAAGCAAGGTCTGCTTCGTACCACCCCGTGCCGAGGTGTGACTGTGATTCCTCCTCGAGGACGCATGGTCCCTTTTGGAGGAATCCGCACCTCCTGCACGCGCGCAAGAACACACCATTCTCGAGTCTCCCTCGCTGGTTTTTCAGGTCGCCTCCCCTTACAGCTGTAGCTAGCTTAGCTAGCTGGCACACCATCCCCACCCTTCAAGCTAGCCCGCGCCAAACACCTGCATCAAGTTCCAAAGCTCTTGGACGTCCAAGACAAACTCGCCGTTCTGCCGTCGGCTTCTCCTACGGTCAACTCGTCTGTCCCAGTCCAGCCCCGGTCCCGCGCCTTAGCAGCTAGCTGAGGCGGGCCAGCGCGCCGAAGGTATTGACGGCACTACAGCCCGCCCCGCAAGCAAGGCCGCCGCGTCTTCGTCCCCGCGAGACGGCGTCCCCGGGGCCGGCGCTGTCGGCAGCTGGCGGCGCGCCGGGCCGAGGTCCGTGTGCTGCTGCTCGCTGTCGCCCTCGCGCGCGTGCAGTGAGGAGTCTTGCCGTGCGGCACGTGCACACGCCGCGCCATTCATTCATTTTCTTTTACCAACTTGCCCCCCTTCCCTCCCGGCTCCGCCCGGCTCCGGCTGCGCCAGAGCTCGAGGCCTGGCGGCCGCGGGGGCGCAACACAGGGCAGGGCAGGGCAGGGCAGCGGCCGCGAGCGGTCTTCGCGGCGGCGGTCTTCGCGGCGGCGCGAGCGCGAGCGCGAGCGCGAGCGCGAGCGGCGTGACCGCGCTGGCCGCCGCGGATAGCGCACTTGGAGGTGCGTTTGGGCGACTTGCGCGGCGCGGATAGCGCACTTGCGGCGCGTGCACGGCGCGCGCGGTTAAAAGAGTCACACACTCACGCAAAAAGGCGGGCTGAGACGGGCCTTGAAAGAGAGAGAAAGAGGCAGAGAGGGACTCGGAGAGGCGGCAGCAAAGCGCGATCGAGGACGCGGAGAGCGGCGCGGCGAGCGAGGGCGGGCGCGCGAGGCGAGCGGGGCGCAGGATGAGCGCGGCGGGCGACGAGGAGGAGGAGAACATCGCGCTCCGGCTGCTGCGCAGGTGCACGGCGCGGCGCGAGGAGGATGCCGAGGATGACGCCGCGGCCGACGAGGAGACGCCGACCATGAGGCGCGCACGAGACGCGCAAAGACGCTCCGGCGCGCACGTGCGGACGCAGAGGCTGGAGGAGGACGGGGACGAGGAAGACGAGGAGGAGGAGGAGGAGGACTCCTTTCAGGAGGATGGGGCGGAAAACGACGCCGAGGATGACGGAGCGCCCCGGCGCGCGGCGAGGGGCTCGGGCGTGAAGCGGCCCTCGCAGGCTGGATCGTACTTTGCCGCGACCCTCTCGAGCCTCTTCGGACCGTGGATCCCCGGCGGCGAGGAGCAACGCGAAAGCGGCGAGGGGAATGACGCAGAGGACGACGCTGCAAACCTTGCGTCCGAGGACGACGAAGACGACGAAGAGCATGATAGTGGCGACTCGGATCGGTCCTTTTACACGCGTGACGGGAGCACACGCGGCACCATCGTCGCGCAGGCGCCCATGAAGCGCAGACAAAGCAAGCTTACAACTAGTGTCTGGCCCAAAACGGCCGAGACCAAGCGCGATCGCGACCGCATTGAAAAGTACTGCGAGGACCTCAAGGCTTTTGCGGACGACGTCAAAGAGCACCAGTTCACCAAGCAGGCCGATCTCGCGACGTGGATGCTCGGCATCGTCGCCGTATCAGACGAAGCGCTCGACAGCCGTCTGGAAGGCAAGCAAGCCCTTACGGCCGTGCTTCGCGAAGCAATGAACAACGCGCGTCCCAGCAACGACGAGCACCTGCGATTCATCGTCGCAGCAAGCATGCTTGTTGTTCGCCTCGATGCTGGTTCAGAAGGCTCCATCATGATGGATCAAGTCCGTGAAATCCTCAGCAAACTTGTATTAACCTTTCAAGCGACCATCAAGGCAACACAGGATGGAAAACGTTCGCCCTTTCGCCCCGCGGCCAGCGGTGTCGTCGCCTCGGCATTGGCCTACATTTTGTCACGCGCCTCCGATGCGCGCTCCATGCGCGATGAGATTATTCTTCCCAGCGGATTCGTCTCGGACCTCATTGGCTTTATCGAAAGCCTCGACGTCACAGACGACGAGACGCGCGGAACCCTCTTTTCGCCCTGTGTGCACGTTGCCGATTTCATTTGCTGTGTTCGTCCGTTTCTGGATTTCGATGTCAGCAAGGGATTCGTACAGCCGCTGGCATCCAAACTCAAGGCGCTTCACGAACTCGAGGACCGGCGGACGCCCGAGCTCGACGAGGAGGACATTGCATTTTGTAACGATTTTCACCAGCGCGCTCTCGGCGTGGCAAGTCCCGTTGCCGAGGCCAGCCCATCGTCGACTCGCGCACTCGGACACGCCATGGCCATTCTCGCAAATCTCTGTGACGGCTTGGATCACCAAATTGCCTTTGTGGTCAAGAACAGCCAAATTCTCTCTGAAGCCTCCGCGCTGCTCAAGCACCCAAACCTGCGTATCTACATGTCTTCACTACGTTTGCTTGGTAACGTGGTGACGGGCTCCGATGACCTGACCCAGACCGTCATTGATGTAGGCGCCGTCCCCTCCATTCTCGAATTTGTCACCAAGGCCCCGTCTGCAGTCCATGGCGACGAAGGCATCCCTCTGTACAAGGAGTCGCTCTGGCTCTTGTCCAACATTCTCGCTGGTAACGAGGAACAGATCAACTACATTCTCGACCTCGACGCCATGAAACACATTATCGAGGTGCTCAGGTCCGACCAAGTCTTTGCGCCTCTCAAGTCGGAAGCGCTTTGGTGCGTGCGCAATGCGCTTGCGGGCGGCACACCCGTGCACGTTCAAAAGTGTATCGACGCCGATTGCATTGAGGCCTTTGTCCCTGTGATCGCCGCCCGTGGGAACGTCGCGCAAGATTCCATTCTCTGCGTCGAGGGTCTTGCGGAAATTTTTCGCACGCTGCGCGAGCATGCACGAGACAGCGAGGATGAGGCTGCCCAGTCCGCGTACGAGGACGCCAAGACGCGTCTCCGCGAGAGCCATGGTGTTGAGGTGCTCGACCAGAGCGCTTGTGGAAGCGAGGTGAGCGCTTCTGTTACACAGCTGGCTCAGGAGATCCTTCGGCAGCACTTTGAGATGAGCAATGATAACTGGGTCAATCTCGAGCAGCGGAGCCAGATGTTTAACTTTGGCGGCTACTCGCTGAGCGATAGTTTCCAGAGCCTTGGCGAGGCCGTGACCTTTTGGCGCGACAAGGCGAACGAGGGCGTCGACGAGGAGAGCGAAGAGTACTTTGACGAGCTTCTTGTCGACCCATACGTGTCTGCAGACAATGTTCGAGGTGTCCTCGTCTTTCTCTCCAAGTTGCGGATCTCCCAAGAGTTTCAAAACACGAGCATGCAGACCGGACTCGCGCGTCGTGTCATGGACGGCCTTGAAACGCTGTGCTCCGACGAGTTTGCGCGGGAGGAAATTATTGCCCGCATGGTCGACTCTGTCGACACGTGTGGCGACAAGCCCATCTGGGCGCTCAACCAAATCTCGCTCGTCAGCCGCGTCGCGCATGCCCGCGGCAACAAGGAGGAGCTTCGCAAGGTTGGCCGTGGTGTCATGAACCTCGACATTGTGCATGAGCACGTGCGCCGCGTGATCGACAAGTTCGTCAAGCGCAATGGTGGCGTGGACGATGTCTGCGTGTACCTGCGCTTCGAAATTGAATTGCGCGAGGACCTCGACCTCCCTGTCTCCGCGCAGGACATGATCTACTCCACCTATGTGCAGATCGATAAAGCAGACCTCGAGGCAGCACGCACTGCCTGCAAGGAAGTTGACGATGAGGCCTTTGAGGTATGGCTCTCTGCCTGGCCAGAATGGATCCGCGAGGAGCGCCGCGAGTTTGCTGATGAAACGGACTGGGCCGAGCTTGATCAAGAAGAGCTTTCGCGCAATAGCCTGCGCGACAGCCTCACGAACCTGTTTGGAGACCCGGTGGAAGATCCGATTCGCCTTCTCGATCCGGACCATCCCGGCAAGAGACCCGTGTGGAGTCTCAAGGATCTGCTCCGGCATTGGGTCGCCACGGGCATGGATCTCCACGGCGTGCACCGCTCAACGGATGATTTGCGCAGTAATTTGCGGCGTTGCACACGCCGCAAATCCATCCGGAGCATGCTTTCCTTCAAGTCCGCAAAGTCTGTCTCGCCCTTTAAGCGCCATTCCAGCCGCAGCAACATTTTCGTCGAAGAGGAGGGTGAGGATCAGGGCGCGCTCGGACTTGGCGAGCTCGACGAAAACGACGAGCGTGACCAAGTTGTATCGGGGAACGGCAATGAGGACGACGATGCCGCCCGCCGCGCAGATGCCGTGGAGAGTTGATGAATAAGATGTTACAAGCCTACTTTCCCCCCTTTTGTGTGATCAAATTGCTGTCATTTCCGGCCCTCTCTTCTACTCCTTCCAGTGCCTCCTCGTTTGCGCTTAGGATCAAATTGCTATCAGTTTTGGACCTCCCTTCTACTCCTTCCAGTGCCTACTCTTTTGTGCTTGCTACTTACCAATTCTCTCTTTCTTGCAGTTGACGTCGCCGCAGATCCATAAATAAAGCCTTCAAAGAAATTTCGCTGTTGGGCTGCGCGCAAATCGTACTACGCAGCGCGAGCGCACGAACAAGCGCGTTTGCGAGTGTGTGCGCGCGCGTCAGAGCTGAGAGTCTGCTACATTTCCTGAGCGCGACGCAAACCATGCACCTCCGTCGCCACGACCGCGAGCCCGCGAGGTCTGCGCCGGTCGCTTTTCAGACAGTTGGAATGGCGACGGCACTCCTGGTCTTGGCGGTCCTCACCGGCGACACGAGAGCTGAGGTGGTCTCTTTGCGGGCGCAGACTCTGCTCGAGAGGACAGCGATTGGATGCTCGGAGGACCTCGCGCTTGCGGAGCGCTTCGTGGCTTTCCGACGCCGTGTCGGTCGGGAACATGAGGTCGTGACCTGCAAACATGTCCAAACCTTTTCAGATAATCTGCGACACGTCGAAGCGCTTCGCGCGGAGATGCGCGCCATGGCAAAGGAGAGTAGCGATGAAGAGGATGACGGATTGGACACAGCAGAGTACTCTGTCGATCATAGCCCGTTTGGCGACATGACTCCGCAAGAGTTTCAGGAAAAAGTCCTCATGACCGAGATCGACACCTCGCACCTGGGGTCTGTATCACAGGCATCTCTGCAAGAGGCCACTGAGGCTTCAGACATGGTCTTTGACTGGAACGAAAAGGGCGCTGTATCCGCAGTTCGATCTCAAGGTAGCATCGGAACATGCTATGCGTTTGCAGCTGCTGGAGCGGTCGAGGGACAACTAGCGATTCACCAAGGAGTGCAGGGCGCCGTGGTCAGCGTCGAACATGTCATCGAGTGCGATGAAGGCCAAGAAGAGACCTCCGAGCGAACGATTGCAGATTGTGGAGAATTTGGCGGCTGGCCGCATCTCGTGTTCTCCTTTTGGAAAAATCAAGGTGGTTTCGTCGCCGAGGACATCTTTCCTTATTGCGCCGGAGAACTCGACGCCAAAACGCTCATGCCCAAGTGCTTTCCCTGCATGGCCCGAGGGTACTCAAAGAACGGCTGCGGCGACCACGGCGACCTCTACTGTAACGCGAGCTCAACGCAAGGCCAGGGCACGCATCGACCCATTTGCAAGGACAGAGGTTGGGTTCGCGCTAATCGCCTCGGGGTACCATCGTCATGGACACGTCTGTCCACCGATGTTGGTGAACAAACTGCGCAGATTGCAAAGACCGGGCCCGCAACAGCACTTATGGACGCAACCATGCTGCAATTCTACAGGCGCGGCGTGGCAAATCCGTGGCTGTGCAGCAAGTCTGTCAAGAATCATGCGGTGCTCATTACTGGCCACGGCCCGGGCTGGTTTAGCGTCAAGAATTCATGGGGACCAAAGTTTGGCGAGGATGGTTTTTTCCGCATTCGTGAGGCAAAGTGTGGCATCAATGACCTCGTCTATAGTGTTGCGCTTGCGGGTGATCAAAATGTGCAATGAAAAAGCAGTCACGAAAGCCAACCGCCATTTTCTTTTTTCTTTTCTTTTCTTATTTACGTTTGTATAACGTCAAACAGGATCATCTCTCTTGATCTGATTATATCTTTTTTCAGAGAAAGCACGTGGCAAGCACACAAGCGGGCGAGTAAGCTAGTGAGCAAGCTGTCATGAGAGCCATTCTCCTTAGAACTTTTTTTTTAATCCCCCATTTGTAAAATGCCTCTCTTGATCAGCCAGAGTTCTGATCTCTTTTCAAGGAAAACACGTGGCAGGCAAGCAAGCAAATGACTCAGGCTAAATGGCTTATTTGTTTTGGTTTTGGGGGGAGTGAGAGGAGGGTCCTGGACGGGAATGGTGGTTGTTGATGATCAAAGTCACGCGGACGCAGCCAGTGCGCACGCACGATATACGATTATTGAAGGAACGGAGATACGAGGGGAAAAGGCAATGGTTATAAAGAAGAAAAGGAAAGACGTACAAAAGAGGTCGAGCGACCGCACAATTACATCTCCTTCTTGCCGTCGTCCTGCTGAAGACCCGAAAAGAGAACCGGGTCAAGATCGTCTGACCAAGGCACGCAAATGAAGACCATGAGCATGAAAACAAAGAGAATCACCGAAGTCCAGCTCATGATCAGGTAGTCAGCGATCTCGTCCGTGCTAAAGTAGAGGGCGCTCGAGGTCGAGTTCGAGTCGTCATCGGTGGACTCCTGGAGAAGACGCGCGTGGTGGTGTGCCGGGATAGACTTGCCAAGAAGAACGATCTGCACAGCCGCCCGGTCAGCAAAGGCAGTCTGGAAGGCCTCAAGGACCTTGGGCACCGCGGCATCAATCTCCGCGAGGGCGGACTTGAAGGCCTCCTGGGCGTCCTCGAGGGAGCGCAGGCTCGACACGGGCAGAACGACCACATCAGGCTCGGCGTCGCGCAGCGTCTCGACGTCGAGCTCCGCGGCGATGGCGGCAAAGGCCTCCATCTCTGCGGTCGACGCGTCGACGGGAAAGGCCTCGTCGGGCATGACGGTCTGCGCCATGCCTTCGTCGGCGCTGGCCGCAATCAGGGTGCTCTTCGGAAACTGGGTTTGGAGGAGAGTCGCGAGCGGCGTGCGCTGGTACGAAAAGGCGTGGCTGAGCTTGACATCGCCAGCAGACTCGCAGACAGACCAGCGGCGCGGATTCGCGAGACGGATGGCCTTGTCCGCAAAGGCGGCAAAGAGGTTCGGGGTCTCGGTCTCGTCGAGGTCCTCGAGGCCGACGCCCTCAAGCGTGAGGATCACGCAGCCCTTGGGGCGGTTGAGCACGTCGCCGGCCACGGGCACGGCGCGGTCCAGAGCGACGTCCAGGCCGAGCAGCCTCGCCGTCACGGCGGTCACGTCCTGGAGGGGCGCGGCGCGCTTCGAGGCCTCCTGGTGCACGCCGAAGCCGCTCACCGCGAGCGCGGGGCCGCTCGCGGCGGCAGCGGCGGCGGCCTCCGCGCCTCCCGTCATCATCGCCGCCGCCACGCAGGCCACCACCGTCAGCGCGCGCGCCGCCATGGTGCTCGTCGTCCACCTCGTCCTCGTCCTCGTCCTCGGCCTCGACGGCGCCGCTCGGGTGCGTGCGGCTGGATGAATGCACGCGGCGCGGCGCGGCGGCGGGGGGGCGCGGGAGGTGCGGCGCGGTCGCGGGCTGGCGCGCGGGCTTGCGGGAGCGAGCGCGAGCGGCCGGGTCGACCTGATCCGCGTTGAAATCGATAAGCGAATGAATGAATTGAACGCGCTGATTTGAATGATCGCGCGGCGAAGTTTCGAATCGAAGGTGGTGCCGGCGAAACGCTACCGCAGAGATTTCCCGTCACTGCGCATGTGCGCGCATTGGCTCACCTTGAAGCAGCACATTGCGGCAGTGTACCTAGAGGGAATAGCTTTCTACATGCTGTGTCTTGCAAGGGGGAATGTACCACTGATTTGCCCTCAGCTCCGACACATGCGGGCGATCCACGTCGAGTGAACCCAAACCATCCTCACATTTCCACTGCGACCAAATTATACCAGTGTGAAAAACCTGAGCGAGATGAAGGCAAAGAGCAGTAGCCACTGGCACGATGGGAGTCAGTGGCGGGCATACCCCGTGCTGGGACATCGCACGCTTCCTCATCGCTTGTCGAACCATGTCCAAGCTCGCGGCCGCCGCCTCGCCGCTGCAGCCGCCCTGCGCGGCGCCCGAGGCGGCTGCCCGCAGCGCGGGCCTCCGCGCCCGCTGCTGCGCCGCTGCAGCCGCGAGCGCCGGCGCGGCGCCCGCGCAGCGCGGCAAGGCGTGGCGCGCCGGCGCGCGAGGCCAGAAAAGCTACGGTTGTTTGCGACGCACAGTTTTCAAAACTAGTTACCGGCGAAGAGGGTTTGTGAAGGCGCGTTTTGAAACTAGTACGGTAACTGTACGATACCTAGCGCGGGCGCGAGCTGCGGCAAGATTGAGAGGGAGAGAGAGACTGACGGAGAGGCAGACTAGCAACACGCTCGCGCACGCCGCCGCCGCCGCCGCCGCGCACGCTCGCCCGCGCGCGCTCTGCCCGCGTCCCCGCCTGCGTCCCCGCTCGCCCGCGCCCGCGCCGCCCTCCTTCCCGCGGCTCCCCGGCGCCGCGCGCGGAGACCTCGAGCGGCCACACGGCCTCGGGTGCGAAGCAGAGCAGAGCAGCGTGCAGCAGCTCGAGTGCAAGCAGTAGCAGCAGCAGGAGCAGCAGCAGCAGGAGCAAAGATGCGCGCCGGCATGAAGATGGCGGGCGCCGTGGCGGCGTGCGTCGTTGCCGCGGCGCAGGGTGCGTGCACGACGTCGACGAAGCTCGCGGTGCCCACGCTCGTGTGGTCGCCGCAGGAGACGTGGAGCGGGCAGAACCTGTACGCCGGTCTCGAGGGCGTGCACGCTCAGGACGCCGTGGCGCTCGTGGAGCGCCTCGCCGGCGATGCTGAAAAGATCGTCGCGGAGGAATCGCTCCAGTCCGTTCGTCTCGGCGCCGCGCACGGCAACGCCGATGTTACCGTGCTCTTCGCCGTCGAACAGCTCAGCGCTGCGGAGCTCTCGCAGGCGCTCGGCGCCTTTGACGAGGCCCCTGCGGCCAAGGCTGCCGTCCCCGCTCTTCGCGAAGCCTTTGACGCTGCCAAGTCCTCGCTTGTCATGCCCTACGTGGTCGACAAGTCGCGCCCGGGCACTCAGTCTGCTTGGAGCCGCTGGGCCTTTGGCGAGGGCAGTGAAGCCGTCGTCGCCGTCGAGGCTGCGCAGGTTGCCACCACTCTGGAGAGCGAGCTTCAAGGCAAGCTGTCTGCTGGGGGCAAGGTTCGTGTTGTTGTGCTTTTGCCCACGGATCTCGCTGCCTGGGATGCCGCGATTGCGACCACTCTGCAGGTGGTGCGCAGCCATGTCGAGGATCGCTTCGTGGCCGTGCTGACCGGTGACAGTGCCAAGCCCGCTCCCGAGCTTCCGGAGGTCAACTCGCTCATCGAGGTCAGCCGCCGTCGTCTCGCCAACATTCTCTCTGGCCACGAGACCCAGGTTCGCAGCTCTCCTCACATTATGGCCGGTCTTCTTCTTTCTCTCATTCTTGTTCTCGTCACCATTCTCTACATGTGCTGCCTTGACGACCTGCAGACCCCATCATTCTACGTCAAGGAGTACCCGCCCATTGGCAAGGTCTATGACTAACACTAACAACACCAAAATTTCGTTTGCTTATAAAAATTATAATAACAATAAAACAACTGACGTGAGTAGTACCACTCCTGGCCGTCGGGATGATCTAGCCACCACTTGATCTTCTTTTCTTCACTGGCACGCTCGCGAAGATCAACTTGGTTGAAAGAGTGAGAAAGGAAGAACCAACAACAACAACAAAAAAACCAAGCCAAAAATTCGCAAAAGAACAAACGAGAACAAAAGAAAAAGAATTGAAAAGCAAAAAAGCAAAATAGCAAAAGACGGTTTCATCTTGGTCCCGACCGTCGGCGCGGCGTGGCGAGCGGTGCTGGGGCACGCTCGAACTGCCTGCCTGTCTACCTGCGTGCCGTCTCCACCGCAACAATCCTCTTTATAGGCCCGGAACGCTCTGCGAGGAGAAGGGTGCAAGTGGCACGAGTTTCGTCTCGCAAACGTACGCTCGCATCGTGCGAGTCGCGCCAACTAAAGAAAAGCGAAACGAAACGCAAAGAGGCGAGACGCGCGAAAGAAGACCAAGATGCCAGAGCCACGCCTCTCGGACGAACAGCTCCAAGACCTTTACACGTGGGTGGACCAGGTCCCACTGTCGAGGCAAAAGCGCAACATTGCGCGCGACTTTAGCGATGGCGTTCTCTTTGCGGAAGTCATTCAACACTACCATCCAAAGCTGATCGACATTCACAACTACAGCCCGGCCAACAGCTTGGGTCAGAAAATGTACAATTGGGAAACCATGCAAAGTAAGTCAAAAGTTCGCGCACGATGAGTTCTTTCACAAGTTGCTGCTTTCGATTCGCGCGAGCGATAGAGAACGTTGTCGCTAACCTAACGATGATTGTGCGCGTTGACGCAGAACGAGTCTTCCGAAAACTCAAATTGACCGTGTCTAGAGAAGAAATGCAAGCTGTGGCAGAGTGCAAGCCCTCGCACATTGAACGTCTCCTCCTGCGTCTCCGCGGCAAGCTCGCAGCGTACAACGCCGATGCATTGCCTGTGCGGGTTTCGAGCAGCGACGCAAGCTCAGTCGGTTCCAACATGCTAAGCCGCGCGACACGGGCCATGCACAAGAACCCTGCCGCCTTTCCTGACGCATCCAACGTGCGGCCTCGTCGCCACGACGGTGCTTCTAGTCGAATGCTCGGGTCAGACGACAGAAACATTGACTATGATGATGATGATGACAACGACGAGATCCATGATGCAGGAACCTATTTCCGTGCAGCACCCAATGCTCGAGCGGGTGCAGGAGCGGGGGACCTTGGTGCCCTTCTTGAGGAGCGCGACCAAACAATTGCCGAGCTTCAAGACACCGTCAGTATTCTTGAACTCAAAGTAAAAAAAATGGAGGAGCTCATCAAACTCAAGGATCGCAAGATTAGCGCTCTCCAGCAGCAAATTATGTAAATCTCGAGATGGTAAAGGTTATTGCAAAGAAGAAGCCACGGCTCTTCTCCTATTGCTCCTGATCCCAGAGGCAAGCAAGCGGGATGCTCCTCAGACCTCATTCCCTCATGTGCCTCTTGCTCCCAAACGATCGTAAACGAAAGAAACTTTAGGATAAACCTTGCTACAAGGCCAGAACCACCTGAGTCTGTATGCGCAATCCGTCACAGCCTAGAGGTGCCACAAAAATCGAGTTGATCCGTAGAATATGCACATGATGCGCTGATGAACAAACAAACAAACAAACAAACAAAGAAACAAACATAGAAACAAACAAAGAAGCAAACAAAGAGAAAGAGGACATTGACGTCTCTTTCCCCGTTCCCTTTCCTTCATCTTTCTCCTCATTCCTGAACCCGCGCTGCCTGATGGGAATGGTGGGCGGCCTGGCGCGGCAGCGCGGGTTGGAAATTGCGTTGCGCAGATCGCCGAGTCCACTCAGTCTCGCGCATTTGCGGCGCGGCAGAGTCCATCGCATACCCGTGCAAGCGCGAAGCCGGAGGGCGCGCGCGAGCAGAGCGGGCGCCGGAGCGGAAGCAGGAGCGGGACAGGGCCGCGCGGCCGGCCTTCTCGTGGATCGGGGCGATTCCCGCGCGAGACGTCGAAGGAGACGAGATGATGATGCTGCAGCAGCTGCGCGGCGCGTCGGCCAAGGGCCTGCGCGCCGGTGACGCGCTCGCCGCCGCCGCCGACGGCAGGCGCGGGCTCGCGGACATGGCCCAGCGGAGCGGTCTTCAGGCGCGCGTGGCCGTGGTGCTCGGCGCCCAGTGGGGAGGTGAGTTTTTTCTTGAGAGCGAGCACCTTGCACCTGTCCTGCCCGGACCCGTCGTTCAACCGGCAGGCCTAACTGGCTGGCTAGCTAGCTAGTTAGCTGACTCGCCAGCCGGCCAGCAGGAGCACGACGATAATTCTGATGACGCGAGGACGGCGAAGACTAACAACCAATTGAGCAAATGCTGCTGCTTGTGATGTTCGTTCCCACGCACAGATGAGGGCAAGGGCAAGCTTGCTGATGTGCTGCAGGAGCGCTTCGACTTTGGTGTCCGCTTCGGAGGCGGCGCCAACGCTGGCCACACCCTTGTGATCGACGGCAAGAAGTTCGCCTTTCACCTTCTTCCCTGCGGCCTTGTTCAGGAGCACACCATTAACGTGCTCGGCAACGGCTGCGTGGTCCACGTGCCTGCCATTTTTGACGAGCTCGAGCCGCTCACCGAGGCCGGTATCGACACCAAGGGCCGCCTCAAGGTCTCGGACCGCGCCCACCTTCTCTTTGACTTCCACAAGCAGGTCGATGGTCTCCTCGAACAGGGCCGCGGTGGAAACAAGCTTGGCACGACCAAGCAGGGCATCGGTCCCGCGTACTCGTCCAAGATGACCCGTAACGGCGTGCGCGCCGGTATGCTCAAGGAGCCTTGGGAGGAGTTCGAAAAGGTCTACACCGCTCTCGCCGAGGCCCACGAGCGCATGTACGACGTCGAGGTGGACAAGGTCGCTGAGCTCGAAAAGCTCAAGGGCATGCGCCAGAAGATGCTTGACGAGGACATGATTACCGACACCACCTACCTTCTCAACAAGGCGTACATGGACGGCAAGAACATTTTGGCTGAGGGCGCCAACGCCTGCATGCTTGACATTGACCACGGCACTTACCCGTTCGTCACCTCTTCTTCGACCACTGTCGGCGGCGTCTGCACTGGCATGGGCTTGTCCCCGGACAAGGTCGATTGCTCCATCGGTGTTGTCAAGGCTTACACGACGCGCGTCGGCACGGGCCCCTTCCCCACCGAGCTCACTGACGACCTTGCCGGCGGCGACCTCCCGCGCGGCGCTCCGGGCACCGAGATTGGCGCCTACCTGCAAAAGGTTGGTGGCGAGATTGGCGTCACCACCGGTCGCAAGCGCCGCTGCGGCTGGTTCGATGCTGCGCTCATGCAGTACTCGGTTATGATCAACAACTATTCTTCGATCAACATTACCAAGCTCGATTGCCTTGACGAGCTCGACGAGATCAAGATTGGTGTTGCCTACAAGAGCAAGTCCACGGGTGAGCGTCTCCCTGCGGGCTTCATGCCCAGCACCATTAGCGGTCTCTACGACGTTGAGGTCGTCTACGAGACTCTTCCGGGCTGGAAGACGAGCATCGCCGAGGCTCGCACGTTCGAGGAGCTTCCCTCCAACGCTCAGGCCTACTTGAACCGGATCGAGGAGCTGCTTCAGGTCCCAATTTCCTGGATTGGCGTTGGCCCGGGTCGCAACCAGATGGCCACCAAGGGTTTCAAGGCTTAAATTAAAGAACACCTCTTGGTTCGCTACTCTGTCGTAAACATGCTTGAATTCTTTCTCATTTTGTCGTCCCTTGTTCTTTCTCTCTCTCTCTCGCTCGCTCGCTCGCTCGTTCACATATCCGGCTCGTACGAATGCGACGTTCGTTTCGTGGGCAATTTCTACTTTTTCCGTCTTCCTCCTTTTCACTTCAATCTTTGCAGTTTTTAGCGATCAATGCCTTGCCCAAGGTCGTTACAATCCTTGCGCGGACTACATTCACGTTACAAACAGAATACGAGATACCTAACCTTTTATCCATTTTCTTTGAGCCCTTCTACAGGGCCGTATACAGATCAACATCTTTGCATGCAAAATCTTGACAACGAATGGCTGGTATGCGGAGAAGCAGCTTGATGCGTTGTGCAGATTCGAGATAATCCTTTTCCTCTTCCGCCCTTTTTTGAACCTACCTCACAGCCTCACAGAGAAAGGAAGAAATCGACCTAGGCGGTTCGTTGCCGCTTGGCGACTTGCTCCTGCTCACTGGCGGCAAACTGGGCGTCAGTGTTGGGATAAAACAGGTCGCTACCAGGCGCTGCAGCGTCGGCAATCTGAGGCACCGTTTCTTTCGCTGCTGCAGAGTCAGGTTCGGACGCTATGGCGTTTGCAGCGGTCGAAGAGGTGCGTTGAGCCGCGCCGCCAGCCCCCGAAGCATAATCTGCCGGAAGCTGATATGCCGTGTCGTCAATGTGGTGCCCTGCGGCACGAATGGCGGCAACCACGGCATCGGCATTCGATCGTTTAATGGCCTCCTGCGCCACCGGGTTGGGATCCTCGTGAGCCCACTTGACGTCCAGGACCTCATCTTTGTCGAGCTGCTGATTTGCCATCGCAAGCAAGGCAAACTCGGCGTGACTTCGAAAGCGATAGCGCACAAAGGCGATTGATTTTTGCCAAACCAAGTTGATGGATTCCACTTCGCCCCATTCAGCAAAGTGACGCTGCAATGCCTTACGCAGCTCACTCGAAGAATCATTGTACGAGGCACGCAGCAAACGGCCTACATATAATGTGCGACTGGGTGACTTGAATGAGCCAGCGCCGCGCATATCGTCGCGGTGCGTGGCGTGTCGTTCCCTTCCGAAACAGTCCCGCATCGCGTCCTTCTCGAGACGGCCCACGTCAGCATAGGTTGGGATGCGGTGGTAGTAACGGCAGGATTTGCCCTTGGGGCACTCGCCTTGGGCAAAAAACATGCAAAAGTACGTCCCCTCGCCGCCCTCTTTGTCCGCACGCGTGTACCCTGCGTGCAAGTCGACCTTGCAGCGATGTTTGGCCGGATCGAGGCGTTGCTCTTTGGACCAATGCTCGCCGACGTACTTGCCGTACCACTTATTGTACATTTCTGCGCCCTGCAAGTAGGCTGTCTCCTTTGGTTGGGCCTCGATCTGCTTCGGGGCAGGGCGTTCGAGATACTTGGCATTGTTCCTGTCGAGTCTAGACTGCTCGCCCGCGCGGCCGCGTCCGTACCAGCCGGTGTTGCGCACGGTCTCGCCCATGGCTTTGGGTCTTTCCCACTGGACCGCGCCTGTTTTTTCATTGAAATAATAAATCTGCTTTGATTCCGGGTCGAGGGCCTCTCTCCAGTTGTGGTCGTCGCCCGCGGCCGCCCGCGCCGCGCCCTCGTGCCACACGAGCGCCTTTTGCGCGTCCTGGGGCGCCTTCTTGCGGCACCGCACGCACGCCTTGCGCTGGGGCGGGTTCTTGGCCTTGCAGGCGCCGCATTGCCACGTCCGCTCGCGCACCGCGAACGCCGCGCCCACGGGCCCCGACGTGCCCGTCACGGAGCTCTTCATCCCGCTCGCGCCCGCGCCCCGTCCCCGCTCGCGCCCGCGCCCGCGCTCGCGCTCCTCGCGCGCGCCGCCGCTCGACTCTCCCGCGCGGCTGCGAAGCGCGACTGCTGCTTCGCCTGCTTCGGCCAGTGGTTGCCGGGGCAGGAAGCTGCCTCGCCGGGTCAGCTCCCTGCCCCAGGCCTTCGCACCGAGGCGGATGGAGGCGCCGGGTCAGGCACCTGACCCGGCGCGCGATGGCGATAGACCAAGCAGCAGAAGACGCCCCGCGCCGCGCCGCGATGGGCTGGAGCGCAGCGAGAGGAGGTGAGGCGCGGCCAGACGCGACGAGACGGGTCGGGGCGAGACGCGCGTGCTTGCGCTGCTTGTCGAAGCCACGGCCCGACGCGAGCGCGGCCGGCGGCGAGCCGCACCTGCGCTGGGTCTGGCTGCGCTGCAGTTATCCTGCGATCAGGTCTTCCCTCCGTCTCCAGTACGTTTGCCTCTCCATAAACCTCTGTCTGTGTGGCGGCAGAGGGCAACAATAGCAGAGCGCAGGCCACGGCAGAGCATGGCAGAGCAGAGCAGAGCATGGCAGAGCAGAGCAGACCGGCAGCGAGCGATGGAAACCGTCGCGGCGCGCGGCGGGGCGGCGCGCTTGGCCCGGGGCGGCGGCGCGCGGGCGGCNACCTCGAGGCCGTGTGCGCGAGCGTCCTGGAGAGCGTGGGCGCGAGGATCCCGGAGGTCGTCGAGTGCCTCGACACCTCGCGCGACGTGGAGGACAGGACGCGCAAGCTCGAGGACCTCGTCGTCGTGCTGGCAGAGGCCGTGCTCGCGAGCGTGCTGGACACCGACGCTTTCCCGCTTGCACGCGCCGACGACGCCAAGGTGGGGGCCCGCCAGGGGCCCGATTCGACGCCTGAGGCGCGGGATGCAGCTTCGCGATCTGGCCACGAGCCAAGCTCTGCGAGGTCGGCGCGGGCTGCTGTCGGGTCTCGTCGACGACTCAAACACGATCACGATCGCAATCGCAATCGCAGTCGCTCGCAGACACGGCGCGCCAGCAAACATGGCACGAAGGCGGCAACCTCGTCAAAGACATCTCGGTCTCGAAGCGCCACGCCGTCTCGGTCTTCCTCGATGCCTCGCGCAAAGCCGCGTTCGCAAGCTCGCGCCGCGGCGCCAAAGTCCGAGTCGAACCCGGACGACTTCAGAGTCAAAAAGGCGACCAAGGCGAAGAAGAGTAAGGCTTTGCGCTCGAGCACGTCTACGTCTCGCCGTGTGAACCGATCTGCACCTCGTCGTGGGAACAAGGTGTCCTCCACCAAGGGGCCAGGGGAAGACGCCTTCTTGGAAGCCGAAGCGACGTCAGCTGCCAAACCCAGTGCCCTTGTATCATCATCAACCTTACCACCACCACCGCCATCATTATCACCATCATTATCATCATCATTTCCTGATCCTACCACGATCAATGGTGTCCGTGGCGCGGAAAAGGGGAAACTCGAGCTTGTCGAGAATTGCAGCGTCAAGATCGTGTTGCTGGCGCGCAAAGGCTTTGACACCATGTTCGAGAAACTGACGCTGAGCGACCAAGGTGCGCGCGAGCTGGGCGCTCTGCGCGCCGCCATGCTGCTTGCCGCCGATAGGTCCGACTCGCCAACGGTCGTAGACGAAGCCAAGGTGCTGCTCTTTGCGCTCATGTGCACGCGCGCGCTATGCACGGTCTTTGATCGCATCGTCGAAGAGCATGATGGCCTTCAAGGCGAAAACGCTGATGTCGAGGCAAATGCGATTGCGTGCCTCCAGCTTGGCTGTGACCTTTTGAATCGCGTCATTCATCACTCGAGCGCCCTGCGATCTGTCATGCTCGAGACCGTCGCGCTACTCTTTGGAAGGGATGCCATCGACGAAGTTGATCGCGAAGCCGTCTGGATTGCGCTCGAGCCTTTTGCACAACCTGTCGTCAACATCCTCATGCGACATGTGGGTCTGACACTGACAGAAGAAGCGCGACTCGCATGGGAAGCTCTTGGCGCAGAAGACGTGGGCGAGTTTGTCTTTGAATTCTTCTTTTTCAAGCAACTTGCTGCCTCGCGCGAGGGTTCGACGTCGAGTAGCGAACTTTACCAGAAAGGCGAAGGCGAAAAGGGCTCGGGCGCGTGCAGCCGTGATGAATTTGAAGACAAGGACAATGACGAAGATTTTGTTGTTGGTGAATCGATTGACATGGAGAAAGAAGTTAGCTCGCCCCATGGCAGTCCTCTGCATCAGCACTATGCTCCCGAGGACGCCGCACAGGGAGGCGTTGACTTGGGAACGGGGCACGAGCGTATCTGTGTTCCGCAAGACGAGTGGCGACGACTTCTTAGCTCCAAGGTCGACATTGCTGTGCCCGAGAGGGGTCTCGAGCACGGCTCCATTTCGAATAATGGCCATCATGCTAGTTCTCAAGTCTCGGGGGAAAATTGTGTCCCGTTGCAGGAGTTCGTTTCGGGCCAGGATGCAAACGAAATGGCGGCACCGACGATAGATGTGGCCTCTCGGCCGCGACGCATTTCCTTTGCAGGGGAAAGCGAGGTTCACCCCATCCCGGCCAATTCTCCCGAGCAGAACCACAAGCTTTGGTATTCGACAAGAGACATTCAGTCTTTTCTATCTGACGCTCAAGTCCTTGACGACGATGAGACTGGAGAGGACATTGAGGATCTCGACTGACCTGATTTTATAACCAAAAACCAAACAACACAAATTAGCAAGCTGACAGTAGACGCAAAGACGCAGTTCCTCTTTGGAAGATTTGCGTTTGTTTCCAACCTTCCAAAGTTCGAGCTTGGCTCCAAGAATAGTTCGACTCCGTTTTTTACAGTTAGTTTTTTTAAATTTTGAAAAGAGGTCTAATTTTGGGACAAAAGAGGTCTAACGGCTCGCTGCCTCGGGCCGCGCAAGCGCGACCTCGACCCGACAAGTACAAAGAAGAAGTTGCAGCGTCCCAATTCTGCTCGACAGCAATCAGCTTGCGACGTGCCTAGCTCGTCGCACGGCTCGGTAATCGCTCGTTGGTGCCCGTCTGGCGCGGGTGTCGATGAAGACTTCGACAGGAGTCCGGAGTCTTCTTGCAAGGTTCACTGCTGTTCTCGTCCAGCTCTTCGCTACGACTGTCTTGTACAATGAAAAGGTGAGTTGGCTTCTTTTCGCCTCCGATCTTGAGAGGAGCTACATGTCTTATCTTTTGCATCAGGCAATCATTTGCTTACTTGTAGAATATGCTTTTCGCCCCGAGCGCAGTACTACAATTTGGCCGCAGCGCTGCGCAACGACAGTGAAATTACAGACGACGAAAGCTTTCGAAGAGCATACTTTCAAATCGACTTCAAGTAAGTCCACGCTTCGCCGATGCTGATACTCTCTTTGCAGCAGCCTCGCTAATTACATCAATGTCTTCGCACAGTTTCTCATGGCTGCTTGCCTCGTCAATTCTCTGCAATGTGATGGAGATTGGCACGATGACGTGGGGCCACCCAAGTCAGTCCTCAATCTTTAATATGTCTGCCTTTGTCCTGCACGTGATCGGGTTGATTGCCACCGTCTTCATGCTGGTGCAGCCGTGGCCGATCTTCGCGTACAGCATCGTGTTTCTATTATGCAGCGCGCTCCCTCTGGTCATTTCTGCGCTATTTATGGTCGATCGCGTGGTTTTACGTTCGAGTCTTCTCCGTCGTGTAGAAGTTCGAATTTGAGATCGTACTGGCCTACATCTCGATCATGACCTGCATAACTTTATGTTTTTTGTCTTTACAATCATGTCACCGTCTTCTTTGAAGTTGCCATGTCTTCGCGTCCTTGGCAAGGATCTTAGACTTTGAGGGCTCAAAGGTCTGCAACGGTGACACCCGTCGGCTCTTGTGGCCTTTCCCATGTTCTAATGCAAGCATGGAAAGGCGGCACACGTATCGCGTTTCGTTCAATCCAGCTTGCACAAACAAACACTTTCCATTTTCTTCAAGAGCTGTCGTCTCGTGATCTTCGGCCTTGCAACGTGAGTAGGTTCACTGGACCATTGCCAGTCGTGTCTGCTCGGTAAATGAAGGCAGACTTTGAGCTACCACCAACCGCATCGTCGCGGCTGGCCTTACTGTCAAACAGCAAATAAGAACAAATTCTAAAAAGTTGGATGCCCCCAAAACTCCAAGCCTTGAAAGAGGACTTGAGCACAACTCCAAGCACAACTCCGAGTCTTCTTTATCTGTGCGCTGCCGGCTCGCGCAAGGCAAAACGGCAACGTAGAACGCGCGCTGTACGCGCAAAGTACCTGCGTGCGCAAGAGAAGCATACGAACGAGCCTGCCCGTGACCTCGCGCGGAAAAGGGACGCGTGCGTCCACGTGGCGGCAGCGAAAAGGAGCCGCAGCCATGACGAGCATGCTGGGCCTCTACGAAGGGGAGGTGACCTCGCTGCTCAAAAAGGTGCGGGACGCCCTCGACGATGTGCTCGAGGCCGGAACCGGGGCCGACGCAGACCCAAAGGTCCTGGAGGATCTGCAAGGAGACTTTTCGAGGCTATCACAAGCCATCAAGCAGCTCGAGACGGAGGCGCGCACACAGCCAGATGCCACGAGCCGCAAGGCGCTGCAGAGCAAGGTCCGACAATTCAAGGACGACGTCAAGGGACTCCAGAGCAGGTATAATGGGATTTTTGAGGCTAGTAAGCGAGCTTATTTGACGAGTTCCGGGGCCACAGGCGCGCGCTCTGGCAATGCGCAAGAACGCGAGCGCATGCTGAATGTGAACCAGCGCATGGAGGACGGCACGCGCAAATTGCAAGATTCGCACCGCACGATGCTCGAAATCGAGGAGACTGCACAGAGCGTCGCCGAGCAATTGCAAGACAATCGCGCCAGTCTCGAGTCGACTCGACGAAAGCTGCAGGATACAAACTCGCTCACGGGTCAAGCAAGGGGGCTCTTGCGCAAGATGGAGCACAACGAGCGCGTCAAGAAGCTCGTAGGGTACGGCGCTTTCGGCATCGTCGTCATCTGCATGCTCTTTCTCGTCTACAGCATCGTATTCTAAAAGACACACATTTTCCTCAATCATATTACACGATATGTTTTGCTCTTTTGCTTGTGGTTGATGCGCCCAGAGAAATTTGAGGCTTTCATCATGACCGGGCGGCTAGAGCCACCAAGGCGTCCCCGGCCGTGCTTTTGGCATCTCTGTCCTCACCAAGCCGGATCAGGTCCTCGATGAGGCGACGCGCGCGTCGAGGAATGGACGCCTCCTTGTCAAAGGCCAAAATGAGTTTGTCCGCAGAGGCAAAGAGCAAAATCTCAATAATGAGATCCTTGTGGTGCGACAGACCACGACGCTGGGGCGGTCGGCCAATCAGCGCACGGTACACCATGCAGCTCACTTGCGCCGCTTGCAGCGCGTCGCTCTCCATCGATGCCTGAATCTTGCGAATCGTTGCGTTTTGCAAAAGTCTTCCAGACAGTCGGCGTTGCAAGCGAGGGCTGCTGAGCAGCACGCGCACAGTGCGCATTCGGTGGTGACGCGCCGCCGACAAGATGGCGTCACAGCCATGTATGGCTGGATCACTTCGTCCATCTTCCAAAAGAATACGAACCACCTTGTCGTGACCACGTCCTGCAGCCTGACGCAATGCGAAGTGATTCATAACGCGCGGATCGACCTTGCTCTCTGCCAAAAGCATTGTCACGACGCCGTCGTGGCCACGGAGCGCGGCTTCCCGAAAAGCCAGACAATCCGAAGCCTCGACGTCCACCCGGCCGTCCTTGAGCAAAAGACTGACAATGTCCACACGGTTACCCGAGGCTGCCACCTGAAGCACACGCGAGGATTGCACGGTAGGATCGACGCGCTCGTCTTGCAAAAGAAGATCCACCATTTCCGTCCGCCCGCAGGTGACTGCAGTGACAATAAGATTTGGTCCCACGACGAATTGCGGGTGCTCGAGCAAGAGACGAAAGACGTCCAAATGACCCATTTGCAAAGTCACAACGAGAGGCGAGGCATCGTGCGGGCCTTGTTGCGCCCCAGAAGGCGCAGCGTTGGCCTGCAAAAGCGCGCGCACAACCCGTGCACAGCCTTGATGGACGGCGGCCCGAAAGCACGAGTAATTGTGCACACTTGGATGCGCGCGACCATCCTCGAGGAGGGCTTCCACAATGTCGGCATGACCAAGCTCGCAACACGTGCGAAGTGCCCAGTCCGAGTCAAAGTCTGGACGCGCATCACGATCACGCAGTAGGGCTATAGCAACGCCAACGTGATTGCGCTCGCACGCCCAGCGCATGAGCTGAACCCAAATCATACGCAACTTGAAGTGGCCGCTCTCGATGAGAACACACATGACGTCTGCGTGATTGTGTTCTTTGGCAATCATGATGGACTGGTTCTTGAGCATTTGGCGGACTCGTTTGTCTGCCATGAGCAGCTTCGCAACGTCTGCTCGGCCATATTCGCACGCCAGGCGCATCGAGGCATTGTTGATGGCCGAGGGATCGCAGCAAGGCTGAGCAAGCAAAACGCGCACCACGTCAGTCAAGCCGAGGCGACAGGCGTCGCGCAGGGCGACGCACTTCACCGCAGAAACGTTGACGCGCGGGTCACGAGCCATGACTTCGACAACGTCAGCATGACCCAAACGCGCAGCCTCGCGCACTGGCCAGTCGTTGTTCGTTGCCGGATTCACGCGTGGGTCCTTGAGCAGCCGCTCCACCGTGTCAGCTTTGTTCAAGGCGATTGCCCACATCAAGTATGCATGGTTCCCGGCAGCGGGGTCAACTCGACCAGCAGATTCCTCAACGAGCAGCCGCATGATGGTCTCGTCGCCAGCCTCTACAGCCCAAATGAGCGCCTCGCAGTCTCGAGCGCAGGGATCCACGCGAGGATCTTGCAGTAGCGCGCGTACCACATCTACGTGCCCCCCTCGCGACGCGTAGCGAATGGGGTCGTTTTCTGCGCAGGCAGGGTCCGCCCGGCCGTCGGCCAAGAGCGCCTCAACAATCTCTGTATATCCCTTTTGCGCGGCGAGGCAGATTGCTGCGTTGTCGCGCGCAGCCGGGTTGACTTGATTACATGTTTCTTCGGCGAGAAGACTTCGCACGACGGTGACACAATTCAGGTCCGCTGCCATGATGAAGATTTGATTCTCTGCGTGCGCCACATTGACACGCGCATCGCGCATAAGTGTAAGCGCGACGTCCTCGTGGCCGTTTTCAAGCGCCATGCGAATCCCCAGATTGTTGGTGGCCGTCGGATCGGCACGGCCGTCTTGGAGGAGGATCTGAACAATCTCACTTCTACCGCCCGCCGCAGCCGCAGTCAGCGCCTCGCTATCCTCCGCAGTCGGGTCCACGCGCGGGTGAGCGAGGAGAAGCTTGACGACATCAAGGTGACCTCCGCGCGAGGCAAAGCGCAGGGCCTCATTCTGCAAAACGCTCGGGTCTACACCATTGGCTTGAAGCAAGACCGCAACTGTCGCAGCGTGACCATTTGCGCTCGCTGCGCGAATGGCCGATTGGCCTTCGGCGCTTGGATCAACATCAGCATCGCGGAGGAGCTCCTCGACGACCTCTGTGAGACCGCTCCACGACGCAGAGGCCAGCAGCAGGCTTGACGAGGTTTCGGGCATACGAGAATCCGCGAGGATCCGTCGAGCCGTCTTGAGATGCCCGCGCTCTAGCGCAATCCGGGCGGGCTCTCCGGACATGACGAGCTCTGCGCACGCGCTTGTTGCCAGAATCTTTTCGACAAGGTCGTCCGCGCCATAGTAAGCTGCACTGTTAAGGGCTTCGGCGTCGACCTCTTCCACTTTGGTTCGAGGATCGGCCGCTAACAATCTTGCTGCATCGAGGTGACCGTTCCTGCATGCCATGCGAAAGGGAAAGCTCCGCATGCAAGAGGATTTAGCCTCGTGAGCAAGCAAAATCTCTACAATCTGCGTGTGCCCATTCATGGCAGCCTGGCAGAGCGCATCTTCCTCATCCAAATGAACGTCGACCTGGGAACTTTGCACCATGAGTGTGACCACGCTGAGGTGGCCAGCCCTTGCAGCATTGGACAGAGCTGAGGACCCGAAGCGAGGACGAAGATTAGGATCTACCGAGGCGCAAGAGAGAAGCTTGGAGGCGACAGAGGACCACCCACGGAGACCCGCTGTGCGAATTGCAAGACCTGCGCCGAGATTGAGATCGAGTTTGAGTCCAGAGATATCAAGCAGGAGGTCCACAACGTCTCGATGTCCCAGCTTGAGAGCCCTCCGTAGAATACGCGAAGGCCAACGAACGAGCCCGAGACTTTGTACATGACGTCCCAGGGCGTCAACAATGACGCGCGCTTGCGCAGCCTCACCATGGTGCATGGCCGTCCCGATGGCGGTAGCCACGATCGACGTCCACGTGCGGTGTGGCAGGGCAATAAAGGTCGCCCATGCTGTTTCTGGCAGGTTGGCGTCAAGGAGATACTCTGCCAGGCCCTCGAGCTGGCCCAAATGCTTGCCGGTCTCAATCGAGGTTCCGAGAAGAGTTCGCGTTTGCCATGCGTCCGAGCCTCTGAGAGCCTCGACAAGATTCACCGCTAGGCGGTGTGGTGGTGCGATTGGATCTGGCGTTGCGTGCTCGGCGGCAGTGTCTTCGTGGTCATCTGGGTTCTTGGCTCGCTTGGCAGTCAATGTGAAGAACTCTTGCGTCGGGAATCTTCGCTTTGGCATTTTCCCGGTTTGCCGCTCCGCGCAAGCCTTTGTTGCAGGGTTTGTGCAGCGCTCAGGTCGGTGCCGAGACCCTTGGCTTCCTCCACCGCGCGCAGAAGAAGCGTCGCTCCGCAGACAGGACTCACGCCGACGAATTGCTTCTGCTTTGCCGTCAAGTCTTGCGGCGCGCCGGGGGGAGGGGCGCGTGCAGGCGAGCGCCAAGGTAGACCGGCCAACCTAGCTAGGCCCTTTTCCTACGCGGCACACGCAGCGACTCGGGCCCAAGCGCACGCAAGAGAGCGAGAGAGAAGCCCGGAGTTGGCGGTCTGTCTGAAGACAACACGAAGTCTGGTCTGGGCCGCAATACGAACAGAACGTGGAAGAGAACACTGCACAAGAAAAAGGTCACGGTAAGCTATGCGTGCGTGTTGCGGCCAAAGAAGGACAAAAACAAGAACAAGGTCTCGGCAAGCGCCGGGAACCAAGTGGCAAGGACGTCGTGATGTGACATGGTAAATATCGTGTTGGGACATGGTGGAGATCGCCGGTCGCTCGAAATTGGGAAAAAATGTTTGTGCACCATACCATTTTGTTCGAGTTTATACTCAGAAGACGTGCGAAGAGGAGGAAATTCTCTGTAGACGATGAACAACCCGACTCTGAACATACCTTTTCTAAGACCAGAGTCGCCACCGACACAGTAGGAGGGTTTTGGAGAAACCAAATGATATTAGGTGACCTTTTCAGATGTTCCCGAGATTTCTTATGGGTGCTTAGGTTCGAACTGGAGTCAGGGTAAAAGCTCAAGAGCAACTACAATCTTTTCCTGCCAACGCCAGCCCTCATGCGCGGCGTGGCCGTAGCAAAGAAATTACCGCATCGAGTCATTCCTCATTGCGTACTAGTATAGGCCTACTAGTAGAAATGAGCCAAGCATAACCGCCAGCAATCTCATGGCAATCCCGTTTTAGCTGTCGCAAAGGAGACCTTTGCAAGCGCGCGTGCAGCGCGCAGCGTGCGTGTGGACGTGCGTGCGCGCGTGCGTGCGTGCGTGCGTGCGTCTGTGCGAGCGAAACGGAACGGCGAACTAACAGGAGCTGTTAAGACGTGACCAGCACAACGCACGGGTACGAGGCCAACATGGAGAACGACCCTGGCATGGCTGGCGGGGAGGTGGACCCGGAAGCCATCGTGAGCTATCTGCTGGCACGCGTAGAAATGCTCACGAATGACAACGAGGATCTGCGACAGCAGGTCGAGACTCTGCAAACCAGAGTCAATGAACTAGAGTCAACTACCGAAGCCGAGGCCACAGCCAAATCGCCCGACCCAGCGACACCTCCGCGTCCAAGAGCACCATCGCAAGATCCCCCCGTTGTTGACCTGAATGATGTAGAGACCAAGGTCATTGAAGCATCGCGACTCATGGCATCGGCCATGCTCATGGACCCAGGAAAGCAGCCAAATCTGAACTACCGTGGACGCAAGTTTATGATGGCTCTGCGCGCCAAAGAACCCAATTGGGAGAAAGTTCGCGAGCTACTCGAGGCTGATCCAGAACTTCGCGAGATGCGATCGCTCAACCAGGAAGGCACCCGCGGATTCACCGCCTTGCACGTCATGGCGATGGAAGGTAGAACTGCCGCGGCGGAAAGGCTGATTCGAGATTTTGGCTTTGATCCATATGCCACCGATCTCTTTGGACGCACTGCCCTTCACGTGGCCGCAGCACACGTCAAGACCGCGACGGCCGACATGCTCAGTCGCTATATGGGCCCGAGCCATGGTGAAAACGCCCCGGTCGACGCAAGTGGAACCACCCCTGCCGGCCATACGGCTCTTAGCAAGCTCGGAACACCAGCGGCTCGCACGGAGGCGCTCAAGGCACTGCACAGGGAGGGTGATCATAGTATCTCGCCGCTTGCAAGGACAAAGAATCGGAAAAAGCATCGTTTTCGGAGTAGTCTTACCATGGCGACAGTGCGCAGGCCAGAACCTGGGGACAGCGCCGGTCAAGAACTCGCGTACGGGCACGCGAGTCTGCCAGGCTATCGAATTCAAATGGAAGATGCTGTTTGCATGGCCACGCGGCTCGGACCAAACCGTGACCTCTCTCTCTTTGCAGTTTTTGATGGTCACGGTGGCAAGGCTGCCGCCGAGTTCTGCGCCGACCTCATTACGTCAACGTTTACAGCACGAGAGGAAGTACAAAGCGGGGCCGCGGCCTCGGACGCACAGGCCGCTGCCAAGGCGGTCCAGGAAACAATACAAAATCTCGACCTTCAATTGTTGGATGATCGCCGATTCAGGGCGCCGACAGGCGCTAATGATGATAATGGGCCTCAGTACGAGGTACGGAACTCGAGTGGCACCACGGCGACTGTGGCGGTAGTGACGCCGACTCATGTGATTCTCGGCAATGTCGGGGACTCGCGCACCATTGTCTTCTCCAGCAACACTGCTGCCGGACCGCTTCTGCGCACGCGGGACCATTGCAAGCCGGGTCCTAACGCGAATGAAGATGACAACGAGTTTTGGCGACAAGAAGTGGCTCGTGTCGAGGCTGCTGGCGGCATGGTCGATGAACGCGGCCGTGTGTACTATGACACCGAGGATACCTCGACTCATCTTGCCATGACTCGCGCGCTTGGTGATGTCGAGTTCAAGCAAGGGAACCGAGGACCCGACATGAATGCCGTGGCTGCGCTACCCGAGGTCTACGTAACGCCTCGAACAATGGACCAAGACCAATACCTTTTGCTGGCGTGTGATGGCGTTTGGGATGTGCAGAGTGACGCAGCAGCCATGGACTTGGCCTCGGATGCAATGGGTCATCTTGGTACGGTTGAGGTTCCAGATTTGGACAGTGCAGCTGAACGCATCGCGCTTGCCTGTCTCGACTCGCAAGACAATATCTCTGTTGTCCTTGTGCATTTGCAAGCCAGGAAGCCTATCCCAAGTGCGCCAAAGGACGAACCTTCACAACGCGTGCAGTTTGACCTTAACGACGAATTCGACAAGCTCTCCGTTTAGATTTTAGAAATATTGTTGTTATATCATATTGTCGTGCACTCATACAAAGAAGCTATACACCCTTTTAGGGTGCGGGAATATGCCTCAAGGCTGCAGCTCCAGCGCAAAATGCAACAAAGTCGTCCTTCGCGCACTCCGCAAGCCTCCCTCTACAAATGTCAGGGTCAGAATGCCATGTGCCTTGACTGCTAATGACGTGCTTTGGAATAAAAAAATCGCCTGGATCTGCAGACCAGAACAGGCGACTTCATGGATCCTCGCCGCGGTCTGCAAAACGCATTTACAATGTTTTTACAGGCGAGCAAAGGTTGAAGTCAGAGCCCGTCGGTATGCTACAAGTGCTGCTGCCTGTCTGGTCTTGCACTCCGCTCGCTGCGCCGGGCCGACTGCGCGGCGGTGTTTTTGCGTCTCATTTCACGTATACGTAGCGCCCCTGAGCTCGTGCTTCGAATCTGAGCCTGGCCGGCGCCGTGGACAATCGTGACCCTCCCTCACGTCAACCCTTCTGCAGCTCGTGACTTGTCTCGCCGCGTGCCTTGCAACATTCGTAGCTACAATTCTTCGTTGCTATGTCGCGTCGCCTTAAGAGGCGGCCTTTGAGAGAAGCGTGGGAGCCAGTCTTTGCGGACGGAATTGAAAATGCAATCACATTAATGTCCGCGGGCAAAAAGGAACTAAGGTAAGCCAATGTCGACATACATTTGCGGGAGGCGAGATAGGCTGACCTTCATGCGCGTAACAATGGCTTTCTCGAATAAATGTTCGAGCATAATCCGCTGTCTTTGTTGGTAATTCTCCTCAACCTTTAAAATTCTTCGCCTCATTATCTATGATGCATGCGCAGACTTGCTTCTATCGATATCGGCTCCGGTGGCGCAAAAAAGCTAGCAGATGCGCTTGCGGATAATAAGTCAGTGCAGATACTGGAGTAAGTAATGATGAGGGGAGAAAGCGTCTATGCAAAGGGAAAGAGCGACTCACCAGCAAGCATGACGCAATATTCTTATCACACCAAATCAATGCACAACGCTGCCATGAATGGTTCTTACACCACGCTATGCACGTCTTGGCTCACGAAATCGTCCACGATGCACGAGCTCAGGCTTACGTATTGCAAAATCGAAGGTGATGGCGCAAAGTCGCTAGCAGATGCGCTCGCAAAGAACACGTCTTTGCGGACGTTTGGGTAAGTTACAGTGAGGGGAATTGAGAAGGGACAAGTACCAGCGAGCACGTTGCAATAAATTATCGCATCAAACTGACGCACACCGCCGCCGTCAATGGTTCCTACATCACGCTTTGTATGTTTTGCTTCACGACGTTATTTATGTTGCACAAGCGCAGGCTTCGGGGTGACAAAATCGGCGATAGTGGCGCAAAGGCACTGGCAGGTGCGCTCTCGAAGAACTCGTCACTGCAGACGCTGATGTAGGTGACGGTGAAGAAAGGAGAATTGTGCGCAAGATGCAACAACGGCTGACCAGCAAGTACGTCGTAATGAACCTATTCGCTTTAAATGGATACACTCGCCTCCGTCAATGGGTTACCACCACGCTATGTTCTCTGCACTATCCTATGATGCAAAAACGCAGGCTTGTCAACTGCCGAATTGGTGTTGATGGTGCAAAGGCGCTGGCAGGTGCGCTCGTGAAAAACTCGTCGCTGCAGACGCTGGAGTAAGTAGCAGTGAGCAAAGGAAGACCGTGCGCAAGAAGCAAAAATGACTGACCAGCAAGCACGCTGCAACTACCTTTCCCCACCAAATGGATGCGCAATGCTGCCGTCGATAAATAATTCTTGCACCACGGTATGCACGTTCTGATTCATGACACTGCCCATTATGCACAAGCGCAGGCTTCAGGATAACGAGATCGGCGATGGTGGCGCAAAGGCGCTAGCAGACGCGCTTGCAAAGAACTCGTCGCTTCAGACGCTGAGGTAGGTGACGATGAAGAAAGGGAGAACTGTGCGTAAGAATCAAGAACGACTGACCAGCAAGCACGTGGCAACTTCATCTTATCGCGCCAAACGAATTCATGACGATGCCGTCAATGATTCTGACACTGCGCTATGTTTGTTTTGATTTTTGACATTGCCCATGATGCACAAGTGCAGCCTATCTCATAACTATATCGTCGATGGCGGCGCAAAGGCGCTGGCGGATGCGCTCGCGAAGAACTCGTCGCTCCAGACGCTGGGGTAAGTATCAGCGAGGAACGAAGAATTTTGCGCAAGGAACGAGAACAACTGACCAGCAAGCAAATTGCAATAAACTTATCATATCAAACGGATGCACAACGCTGCCGCCAATCGTTCACACACCGCGATATTCCCTTTTTGATTCACGGCATTGTCCATGATGCATAAGTGCAGGCTTGAGCATAACCAAATTGGCTCGGATGGCTCAAAAGCGCTAGCATTTGCGCTCACAAAAAACTCGTCGCTGCAGACGCTGGGGTAAGTAGCATAGAAGATAGAAGGACTGGACGCAAGGATGATAAGCATCTGACCAGCAAGCACTCTGCAATGAATTTGTCGCATGAAACGGATGCATAACCTTTGCCGTGAATGCTTTTACATCACGCTATGCACATTTTGATTCACGACATTGTCCATGCTGCACAAGTGCAGGCTTAATACAACCAACATCGACGATGTTGGCGCAAAGGCGCTAGCGTATGCACTTGCAAAGAACCCGTCGCTGCAGACGCTGATGTAAGCGAAAGTGCGGAAAGAAGGAATGTGCGCAAGGAGTAGAGACATCTGACCAGCACGCGCTTTGCGATCTATTGCATAATGCTATTGTCGATCGATCTCACGCTACGCTATGCACGTTTACTCCAATTCATTGGTCTTGATGCACAAATACAGGCTTCGGGATAATAATATCGGTGATGATGGCGCAAAGGCGCTAGCAGATGCGCTTGCCAATAATACGTGTCTGTTGACTTATCTTGAGTACGTGGCAAAATGACTCGGTTGCACGGCGAGGCCTGTATCCCGCTGACGTTCGCAACGCCATTCCACAGCTTGCTCGGAAACAGGATTGGCAACGCGGGAGCAGAAGCCCTAGTGACTGCTTTGAAGAGCAACGACATTCTTATAGAACTATAGTACGTTCCATGGTACTGACTCTGTGGCGGTCGATTTGTCGAAGACACCTGAATGCTCACAAGCTGAAATACCAACCAGCCTAAATACCTGGACTTTCTCAGATGGGACCCTCACTCGAATTAGTAAGCCTCGAGACGAGCTCAGGAAGGAGGCGATTAGCGGTCGCAGCACAGCCGCACATGAGGCACATGAGGCACATGAGGCACTCAAGGCTAATGGAAAGGTACGCTGGGGTCGTGCAAAGCTCATGGTCGTGGGCAAGGTCGCCGCAGGCAAGACATCAACGATCCGTACGCTTTTAAGTCAACCGTATAATCCTGATCACGACTCTACAATTGGTGTGGAACTCAAGTTGACGCACACGCGTGACTGGAAAGAGCGCAAATGTTACGGGGATGCTGATCTTGGCGAGCAAATTGCAAAGTATGTGCACCGTCAGCTGGCCATTGTCAAGATTCGCCTTAAGCGTCTGTCGGATGGTGATCTGCGACACCCTACACCTCCTCGCATGTCCACCTCGAGTAGTGCATCGAACGTATCGTTTGACGAAAGGGAGATTGCCAAAGCCGTGAGTACACCGCTTCGTCTCCATATAAAGAAACAAGCCGACAAGCCAGACGAGGAGATTAGCTTCACGATCTGGGATTATGGTGGGCAGGAAGTCTTCTACGCCCTACACCATCTGTTCTTGACGCAATACGGCGTCTACGTGCTGGTTTTCGACATGCGCGAGGTGCTAGGCAAGAAGCGTTTCAAAGAAAGGCTCGACGAGAGAGAGTACGCGAAGCTTGCCTCGCAAGAGGATTCTTTGGAGACGTTTCGCTTCTGGATCGACTCCATTCGTCTACACGCACCGGATGCCAATATTGCACTTGTGGGGACATATCTTGACCAGGTACCGGACTCTGAGGAGCACGAGGAGATCGAATACACCTTAGAAACGGAGGTGCTGAGACGTTGCGGCGTAAAGTCCGTCGTGCTGCTGAATGATGAAGCACAACTCTGGTTTTTCCCGATCGACAACGCTGACCGGGATTACACGAACAATCGGGCCAGGGCGCTTCGCGAGTCACTTTCAAAGGCTGTTATTGACAAAGACTTTGTCAAGGAGAAGGTCCCATTGCGGTGGTCCTACTGCTTGGAAAAGCTCCTTTCGCAAGACAAGGATTACTTGTTGCTAAATGAGGTAGAGAAGCTGGCAACAACAGAGTGCCACATTTCGAAAGAAGACGTGTTCAAGATGCTCAAGTACATGCACGAACTCGGCGTGCTGGTGCACCTGACGACAGGCCAAGATGACGTGCTGCGACAGATTGTCGTGATCCGGCCGCAGTGGCTCTTGAAAAACCTATCGCGTGTCATCTGCGACTCAAGCATGAACCATATGCATAGGCACAAGAAGAAGCTGTTGCATCAAGGGAAACTGCCGAGGAAATTAAGAGATTCGCTCGATAACTGGTCAGAACGAGGAGTTTCCAGTCGGGATCTACTAGAGTGGCTATGGCAAGGGCAACCGGTCGATTACCTTGTCGAGCTAATGCACGCAATGCTGTTGGCATGCCCGAGTCCTTGGATCAATGATGCCGACGAGGAAGGCGCACTTTTGATTCCGAGCCTTTTGCAACCAGTGAAGGATGATGTAAGGACAGAGGCACTTTGCGGCCTGGGCGAGCAACGCGCTTTGGCTTACATCGAGTTCGAAGTCCTCCCCAAAGGCGTGTTCCAACGCTTCATTGCCAGTCTCATACAGAGTTTGCCGGGTCTCGTGGGCGTGAGAAATGGTGTCGTATTCTCAAACTTTGCGAGAATTGCCTTTGACAATGTGGACGTGATTCTGGAAACGGAAGCAAGTGGCAGGCGGGTGATGCTTCACTTCAAGAAACCCGCGAATAAAAGTCTGAAGAGTCACGTCAAGATTCTCCAGCATTGTCTCGATAGCATCGACGCGTCTTTCATGAGGGGAAATCTCGGACCAAAACTCTTTCTCAGCTCTGACGGCTCCGATAGCGGAGATGCATGTGCTTCTGTCGACGCATTTGCAGATGCAACAAACAACGAGGTTCCCTCATTGCAACGGGGAAAACGGCTTTCTTTGGCACTGTTCTCGCCATTTGTGGAGGATGGTGAGGCCGCGCGAGGTTTGCATTCATCCGACACTAGCGACCCCAAGCCTTTCGATGTCTTCTTGTCGCATGCCTGGGGTGAGAACAAGGGGGTCCATGAAAAGGTGAAGTCCATCGCGGGTGCACTTGAGAGTCGCGGAATCCGCTGTTGGCTCGATGAGAAAGACATTGGCACAGAGATTCTCGATTCGATGGCAGATGGCATTGACCGGTGTAAAGCGATCGCGGTCTTCGTGACCCAAGAGTACATGAGGAAGGTCAATAAAGGGAGGACAGAGTTCGACAACTGTCGAGACGAGTTCTGTTATGCTCTTCAGCGTGTAAAGCCGGCGGGTATGATTCCTTGTGTCTTGGAAAAAGAGATGGTGGACATGGGCACGTGGGAGGGGCGTTTCGGGATGTCATGGAGTGGCAATCCATTGTATGTTCGAATGCTAAACGGGGGCCAGCCAGACGAGGTGGATGCTCTTGCATGTTCAATCAGACAGGTCATTGGCTTGCAAGAGGAAGCAATGGAGCCTTTAAGAGCAGAAACAAGTGAGAAGGAGGAGGCCGAGGAAGCTGAGAAGACGTCGATAACGACAGGTATGGCAGTCACGAGGCCAGCCGCATCAAGCATATGTAATGACAATAGCGGGAGCAACGTCAAGTCAGCAGAGATGGAGAACGATGACGAGGATGACGAGCAGAGAGAGCTCTGGAGCACGTGGAAAGCGGGGAAGAGCTATACAAGAAGATGACCCCTGTGCAACAGTGACAGTGACAACGGTGAAGAGAAGTAGAGTAAGGCGCAGCAAAACCGAAAGGGAAAACGGGAGTGAAGACGAGAAATGTGATGTTTTGAAAAAGGGATGACGAAAAATCATATTTATCAATCATCCATCTTGCGTTTCCAAGATGTTTTGTTCTTGGCGGCTGATAGCGGCTTAAGAGTGCCAAGTGCTGGCGCAAGTTCATGTCAATCAACTTTCGAAGCTTTCTCTTTTTTTTTTTTTTCCAATACTTGTACAAAATGTCGTAATTTCTCAAGCACGAGTTGGCTTTGTTCCTTCACCGCCAGTATTCAGTTTCAGATTGAAGCCTCGAGTCAGTTCTTTAATCTTGTCGACAACTTCGGCGTCTAGCGGCTGTGCCGCGAATGGCGTTGGCTGACTTGCAGCAGCGCTGAGGGTGTCACTTTGCTTGTCCTTCTCCAAGGCTCCGTCCACTTGTGCAGCTTGCTCTTGGTCCTTTTCATCTGGTGGAGGGAGGTTGAGTTCGGCCTCAAGTTCCGCCATGGGTCTTGCGTTGATGGTGTATGCATACTCGGCCTCTAGCGATTGAAGTGCGACACTCGCGAGGTCGCGATCGTCGCTGGTGATCCCAACGTTGTCGCTATAGAAATTGTTTTCATCATCATCATCACCATTCTCGTTCTCGCTGTCGCTCAACGAATCTGAAAGCGCTACGTATCCTTGGTGAGGGTCCTTGTCGTCGTTGTCGTCGTCGTCGTCGTCGTTGTTATCGTCGTCTGAGATAGAGCTGAGCGCATCGTTGTCCGTGATATCGATGCCAGTCGGGGTCCACGAAGAGTCTTCAGCAGCGCCTGCTCCCTGGTCTTCGTCACCCTGCGCTGTCAGGCCCAGCGGCCCTACTCGGCGGATCCCCTCGTTCGCGAGCTCGCGCGCCTCATGGTCAGCAGGCATTTTCAGTCGCCTGTCTTCTGGAGATTGACAGTGAGATTGTGTTTGGCTTGGCCCCGAAAGCTGCGATCGTCTTTCTTTTTTCCTTTTTGAGCGCCTTCGCAAGCAATGCCACAACATGAGACGCGTACAGCAAAAGAAACCTCTTAGGGAACCGAACAATGACCCGCACTGTGACAAGTACATTTCGCTTCGAGACACACCTTGGGACCCTTTGACCGAAGGGTCAGAATTGAGATCGCTCACGGCTCGTATCGACGACGATAGCGTTAATCCCGCAATCGCGTCAAGAACGCTTACAGAGTTTTACACAAGGCGCGGCGGAAGAATCGTCTACGCTTGGCGCAACATCAGTCAAGAACTCTGCAAATGTACTGGCATCTTACGGTCTCCCAAGTCTCTAGCTCTCCAATATTGGCGCAACGAAAGATGGACGCAAGACATGGACTCCAAGCTTCGCGCACATGTAGCCAAGAAGCTCTGGACGCAGCCTTCCCAAGTCGTGCAGACAGACCACTCATCCTGGGAGGAGCTCCGTTTGAACCCCGAATTCGAAACGACAAATGGGACCGATCTCAAACGTAGAGCTGCAAGTATCGGTGCCTTTGACTGGTGGATGGAAGCGAAGAGCTTTACAAAAGGTCATAAACGTTCTCGAGCTGACGTAAACGAGAGCCAACAGTCTACAATTGACTCAAATCGCAAGCAGAATAAATCGATCCATGTTTGAGTACGTATGAATTACTCGATATTATGAATTCGTGAACTCAGACCTGAAAGTCTCCTGTACTCCAAGGTGACCTACAACAACAATGTTACGGCAGATAAGCCTTGGAACTTCCGAATCACAGGTCGGCAGCAGTCCCGAAATTGCCGAACCAAAACCAAGTAAAGGTACAACACTATTTTACGACTAAGACCATGAGCGCCATTGCCACTTCAGTTTCCAGTAGCTCGACTCAAGTCGTACAATCAACACCTGCACCTTCGGCACTCAATGCACTTCTCGATGAAGTGCTGGAAGAGGTTGCCGACCTGCACGAGATCGATGACATGGAGGCCTCCGCAAGCTCGCCACCATCTACTTCGAGAGTGCCGACAAAGAAGGTTTCATCTTCAACTTCGACGAGGTACGGCCCCATGCCGGGTACGCTCGCAAGGACAAGGCCAAGCGCGCCATCGTCGGCGACAGGGACAGAGGGGGCAATGCAGGAGGACTTCGCCGGGACATCGACGTCCAAATCTCGGTGAAACCATCTCCCCCGAGTAGTGAAGCGAGTTCATCCCGTGGTCAACATGGTGGCCAAAACCGCGAGCAAATCCTCCTGACGCACCGGGGATTCTCATTCTGCTACTCCGCGCGTACCCTCTAGGGTATGATGGTGCGGGACTTCGTGATCTTCCTGGTCAAGGGGGTGCGCAAGCTGCAGAAGGCACCGGACGCCGGCGAGATGGCGCTTGTGCGGAGAGAGCATCGCCGCCAACCGGTGCCATTGCAACTGGAGGCCTCGGCTCGAGAGCGCATCAAGACATGCGAGCTTACCAAGGCGGTCAGTTCAAAGCTTTGTGCACCGGGCAAGCGCATGGGACCCCTCATCCCGTTTGTGCATGCTCCGATCAATGAAGCGGTGATGGGCGTTAACAAGACGCAAATTGCGGAGTCAAACGGAATTAAGCGGAGCAGTGTCGTTCCCCGCGATTACATGAAGGACGCACAACAGAGCCAGACGTCTGTGTTCCTGGCACTTGTCAATAGCTTTGACGATCCTGGACAGATGTGCCCTGAATTGCTCCACGCCACGCAAGAGTTTACCACAAGCGCAATTGGATAGTTCGTGCGGTACAATCCGGGCGAAGTGCCAACTAAAAACATGACGCTTAAGCGTGTGCGTGGCACGGTCGCGCTCATCGAGGACGCAAGTCCTTCGCCAACACGGGTATGTCGCCGCGAATTGCGTGACTAACTAATAAACAGTTACTCTTTTTAACACGGAGTTCGCGAGAGAAATGTACCAAAAACAGCAGGCCAATCGGCACCTGGACCCCTCCGGCTTTGATTTTTTTTTCGAATCGGTTGGTCGACCGTTCGCCCACCGGCGAGAAACGTCGATTGCCGCAGTCTTGGTCTACAAAGTCAACTCGTTGCAAACTTAGACCCGGGCGCACCGGGGGGCCCTATAAAATATATGGGCAGGCGGGCGCGTGAAGGGCGGAGCAGAACGGGGAGGGGNGGAGCAAATGGGGCGCCACTGAGGCCGCGTTGACCGCGCTCGGAGGGCCGAAGCCAAGCAAGTTTCTCCAGGACAAGACCATCATCAACAAGTGGGCACAGATGCGAAGAGCTCGGTAATCCGCTGACCATGGACAAGCAACGCAAAGCAGCACGCAAAGCAGCACGTGAAGCAGCACGCAAAGAAGCACGCAAATCATCACGCAAGCAGAGCGTGCTCCCAAGCGGAAGCGCCACCGACTGGACCCGCGCTACGTCGCGACGCTCCAAGAAGCCCTCGAGCAGTCCTCGACCACGATGGATGCCGTCCACTTCTTCCGCGAGAAGTGGGGCCAGACCGAGGCAGACTGGAGTACGATGCCAGGCGACAAGCCGGCTTCGTTCCCGGACGACAAGCAGCTCAAGACCAAGCTCGTCAACATGAAGCAAACCCTCAAGAAGCAGAGGTCGGAGGTTTGACGACTTGCTGACCCCAGACGTAACGATAAAGAAAGATCATTCCGATGCATTTGCGCCAAACCAACTCTTCTTCCCCGTCCATGCAGCACGTCCATGGCCTTGTCACGCCCTCCACGCCTCCGCAAGGCCCGCACGCCCGCCCAGGGCCTCGCAGGTCCCGGTTCTGCCTGCTTGTTCCCTATGATGCTTGCTGATGATTAGCTGCTGATTAGGTCTTTGCCGGGCCGAAGCAACTTTGCAGGGACGGCCCGCACGCCCGCGCCCTTCCGGCCGGCGTCCTCCCCCGGGGGCGCGCGCACGCTGCCGCGGCCGCGCGCCGATCGAAGCAAAGCCGGACAGGGCTGATGCCCAGAACCCCTGGCAACAAGGAGAGGTCAGATGGCACTTTACTCGCGAACTCCGTGTTAATTTAATTTAAAAACTATGACTTCAAAAGGCACGTGCTGGCAGTGCGCACTTACCGGAATGAGTAGCGCGCACAGTGTGTGACCTAAACCTAACCTTGAAGGAAGAACCAAACCTAACCCCGTAGAGGCTGCTTTCAAGCCCAGCATCGAGTAAAACAGGGCAGGTCAGCAGAACCCGATCGAGCGAGGGAAAGCGTGTCGGTGCGCAAGTGACAACGCACCGGGCGGGAGGAGTGGTGCTACAGCGAACCAAGCGTTGTGCGGGGACGGGCGCGCGGCTGCAGCCGCACTACCACGACGTGAAACCATGCTCGATTTGGAGGATGAGCAAGATGCCTTCGTGCAAACTGTCACTTTTGCACAAATCAAGAAATGGAGAAAGAATCCCTCGGAACATCATCTCATCACAGAAGCGTCCGATGAACTGGAGTCGCTTGTTAGGAGGAGTGATGGAAACACATCATGGATCCCAGATCATTTAGCCGATTTCCTGGATTCTGAGGCGGGACGAATAAGGGAGCGCGAAGAACGGGAAGCTTCTGAAGCTAGACACCGCGAAGAACGGGAAGCTTCTGAAGCTAGACTCCGCGAAGAACGGGAAGCTTCTGAAGCTAGACTCCGCGAAGAACGGGAAGCTTCTGAAGCTAGACTCCGCGAAGAAGTGCGCGGCTTGAAGCGCAAATCCGAGACGCGCGAGATGGACTTCAAGAGGGAATTGGATGATGCCCTTGCTGGAAGACAGGCGCTTGCTCAAGAAATCGCGGAACTTCGAGCGAGACAGGAGGCGGTGGTATCTGTATGGAGCAACCTTATGGCACACGACCCTCCGTTTTTTATAAATGCTAGCAGTACGGGTACTACGAGCATTCCACATTTCTACAGCCCCGACATCGCTGTTCCATGGGGGTTTGCCAGTTTCGATGAATGTGCATATTCTCACAGCGATCTGCAAGAATTTGTCGGCAGGCTTGTCGCCTTTCAAGAAAAACGTAGTTCTTTCCCCGAGTCAATTGTGTACCTCCGCGATTACAAGCCAGGTACTTCCGAGCAGTGCGTCGTGGACATCATGAAGAAACTGTACGAAGCTGCGAAGCATATCTTGAGGACAACCAACGAACCGAACAGCGTCCAACTCAGTTATCAGAGCGGTGGTAACTATAGTGTCTTCGACTTCGTCTCAAAAACACCACGCCAACCGGACGGCATAATTTACTTGGAGTCGTTCCCGGTTTGCATGATCGAATACAAAACGGACAAGACCTTAAGCAAAACCACGTTCGAAGAATACAAAAGGAGTGAGCTGGAACCATTTTACGAGGGACGCGGTAGCTCTCGAAGAAAAACGTATGCATCCGTGAGACATCCAGTGACCCAAGTGTGTAGCTACATGATGCTGACTGGATGTCGCTATGGCATCTTATCGAATTGGGAGTCCACCTACTTTTTGAAGCTCGATATCGACGAAAACGGCCAGACGACGCTGCACCATTCCGAGAGATTTGAGCCATGGACATCTACCATGGCGCAAGACGCGAACGCATCGGACGCGGGACCTGGCAATATTACCATGGGCAATATCTTTGCAGAACAGCCGGTTTCGCTCCTGCAGGCGATGACCGTATTCGTTCATCTTGTGATGAAGGACGAGACCTTGATCCCGTCCGGACTTGACTCGGATTCCTACAACAAGGCGATCCAAAACAGGATCGATAAACACGCCGATCAATTTTCGAGCAAGGGACCCGACACGAGCAGGTTTGAATCCAGCATCGCATCCTCTAGTCAGGCACAAACGACATTCCGGCAGGCAGGCAGCGGCGGTGACAATTCCGAAAGGGACGATTTGCTGGCTGTGTTGACCGTCTGTACATCCATAGGAAGTGTAGTCCGACTTCATGGTGCATACGGCGTTGGCTTTTCGGACAGCACCCTCGAAATCGCAGGTATAACTTTCCACGACTGCTTCGCCAAGGCGTCACTCTATCTAGACGACGAGACTTCGTACGACACCGGCTACAATCTCAACAATGAGCAGGCCACCGAGTTTATGGGCATGTTAGTGGAGGAAGCCCGTCTCTACGATGGTGCAGCTCGCGCACTGCAAGGCAGCGTGCTCCCTGTAGTCCATTACAGTGGAGAGTTCCCCATTGACGGGGGCTTTTACTTCATGATTGTGATGTCCAATACTGGGCACTCTCTCGGATCGAAAGTCGGGCAGCAAACGGCGAGGTCAGTCGGGCTCAATACCGTGCACTCTCGAGTCCATGCACTTCTGGATAAGCTGCACGGAGCTGGTATCACTCATGGCGACATGGGACTGCGCAATGTCACTATCCAAGGAAACGGAACGGTCAGACTTGTTGATCTTGGAATGGCGAGTCTTGATGTGCGTCACTGCCGCCAAGATCACGAGTCTTTTGATGCCGAGTGGACTCGAGTATTCGGCCGCATCGTCATCAGGAAGTCCATGATGAGGCGCTTCTCTCCAACACAATTTCTCAAGTCCTTGCGCAACTTTAACAATGGTTCCGACCAATCGTAAACAAATAATAATAAATCAAGAAATCTCAGATCATCCGACAACGCCGTCTGTATGCCACACGCTCCAGTACCCGCTCGCCTACCACCAATCATTCATTCAACCAGTCGCCCTCCCTCCCCCGCAAACGCGCGACGTTTTTGCGGTACCTGGCTGGCCTACGGGCTGGCCTACGGGCTGGCCAACTGGCTGGCCAACTGGCAGCCGAAAAACATTAACCACCGTCCATGCACTAACGGGTACAACTTTGCGAGCCCAACCACAATCACAAGACGGCGGGTTTACGCAGAACCGGAACGAAAGAAGATATCATGAGCGCACCGCGACTGGACGCGCTGCCGCAGGAGGCGCTTTGAGAAGGTCTTTGCGTACGCGGGACCATGGGCGATGATCCAGGTCCGTCGCACGAGCAAAGTGTTGCTCACTAGCGTTGACACAACCAGGGCGGCTTCTCTCTGGCCAATGTTCGACACATTGCGAGTGCGAGAGCACTTCCCTCCTTTTCCCAAGATCTTTTTTGGTTTTTTAAAATTTCTTGTGAGTGGTCTTGTCACCCGTAGGCCTATCTTTGTTTCGTCTCCGTCTCGAACGCAGCTTTCCGCACTTGTACACCCTGCAAAAAAACGTCAAGTGTCACGCAAACTAATTATGTTTATCATGAGCAAATTAATTAAACTAGCATCGTTTTGACCATGACAGAGTAAGATTTTGGAGTGGAGTCACGCATGCATTGCTGAAACCTAAAGTGAGACAGCACAGTCGAAGATTGCGCAAAAGAGAAGCAGTTGCACAGGCAAGAAGCCATGCCACTTCTTCTGTCACAATATCCAAGTCCTTTTCCTTTTCTTTCCATAGCATTAGTCAGACGCGGGCTTGTCCTTGCCGTAGTTCATGCGTTTCTCGATGACATCATCGATAATACCAAACTTGGCAGCGGCCGTAGGAGACATAAAGTAGTCGCGGTCGAGCGTTTTCATGATGGTGGCAACGGGCTGGCCGGTATGACGCGCATAAATCTCTGCGAGACGCTGACGAAGCTTGATGATTTCCTCCGCATGAATGGCAATATCGCTGGCCATGCCTTGGGCTCCACCAGAGGGCTGGTGAATCATGATGCGGCTGTTGGGGAGACTGCGACGCTGACCCTCGGTACCAGAGGCCAAGAGTAGCGAGCCCATGGAGGACGCCTGGCCCATGCACAGAGTGTGAATGTCACAATTGACGTACTGCATCGTGTCGTAAATGGCAAGCCCTGCAGTGACGCTGCCTCCGGGACTGTTGATGTACATTTGGATTGGTTTCTCCGGGTGGTCGGCCTCAAGAAAGAGAAGCTGTGCGCAGATTGCGGCTGACATGGTGTCGTTCACTGGTCCTTGAAGGAAAACGATGCGCTCCTTGAGCAACCGTGAGTAAATGTCATAGGCGCGTTCCCCGCGATGCGTTTGCTCCACGACCATGGGCACGAGCGTCGACATGGTCCACGGGTCTGCGCCCGCGCCCGAGGCTCCTCCGTCGAGGCCCCCGAAGCCGCTCATCGTCGGCGCGCTGCCGCCCCACGAGGCCTCGAAGCCAACTCCGCGTCCGTTGTGCGCCTTGCGCGTCCACCTCATCATGTTTTCCGCCGCAGGCCACGGCGTCGTCGTCGTCGGCGGCGGCGTCGTCGTCGTCGGCATCTTCGCCGTCGCCCGGCACGTGTTCATCCTGCTCAGGCTCCGCTTCGCCGCGCGGGCCGCGGCCCAGCTCTGCGCCTGCATCTTGCTCGCTCGCTCGCTCGCCCGCCCGCTCTTCTGCTCGCGCGCCGCCCCTCTCCTTTGCGATCTGCTGCTGCTCGTGCGCGCGTGCGAGCGTCCGAGCTTTCGCTTTCGCAGCGGCCAGGAACAGACGCAGGAAAGAAAGATACAAGTAGTAACATGTAAGTTCGTTCTTCGAGGCGTGCAAAGCGTGGCGCTTGCTCTTATCGCCCTTGCTCGCAAAGAGGCTGCGCTGTCGGATCCTCTCGACGAGCTGCCGCTCCGCTGCGCTCCATTCTCTCCGGCTACTTTCTTCTCCTCTCCGCAGCCTGCCTCTGGTCCTCCTGCTCGCCTTTCCCCGCCAAGAACTCCGAGCAAGCCCGTCTCAAGATGGTGGTGGTGACTTTTGACCATCGCCGCTCTTCGCGCCGCATCCCGTTCTCGAGTTCTCCGGCTCTCTCCGCCCGCTTCTCGTTCCGGGATGACTCTCTCATTTCCTGCCGCTCCTTGCCGCGGGAGGACGCTCTGCGCGCGAGCTCCACTCCTCCGCGTGCCCGCATCTCGTCTCCTCGCCGTGCGCTCGCGTCCCTCGCCGTGGGACTCGCCTCGTTCTTCCCTTCCCTTTCCTTTTTTCTTTCTTTCTTTCTTTCTTTCTTTCTTTCTTTCTTTCTTTCTTTCGAGATTGCGAGCGTTCAAACTTTCATACTTGAGAGCCTAGGCCTAGGCCTGGGCCTAGTTTTCGTACTTGCGAGCTCTCATCCTCGCAAGCTTTCATTCTTGCAGGAAAGCTGTCATTCTTACCATTCTTGCATGAAAGCTCTCATTCTTGCATGAAAGCTTTCATTCATTCTTGTGAGCTTTTCCAAGCTTGCTTCTTACAAGCTCTCCTTCTTGCAAGCTTTCTTCATTGCATGGCTTTTGTTGCTTGCTGTTTGTTGCTTGCTAGGCCTATCTGTTTGTTGCTTGCTTGCTGTTGTTGCTTGCTTGCTTGCTTGCTTGCTTTTCTTCTTATTATTACGCCGCTGGACTCCGGCGCGGAAGGGCGCCGGAAGCGCGGCGAGCGAAGCTTCGCAAAAGCGAGGGAGGCGGACCCGGCAGAGCCGCAGCAACCGCCCCGCGCGAGAGTGAGCGAGGGAGGCCGCGAGCGAGCGAGCAAGAGAGCGAGTGAGCGAGCGAGCGAAGACGCGGAGGAGCGAGAGGCGCGATGGAGGGCCTTATGCGACTCCTGCAGCAGGGCGGCGGCGGCATGCGGCCGACGGGGGACATGCCGCAGCCCGACACCGCCGAGACCGTGAGTATCTCGTCGCTGGCGCTGATTAAGATGCTCAAGCACGGACGCGCAGGCGTGCCGATGGAGGTCATGGGCCTTTTGCTCGGATCCTTCGTCAGCGACTACCACATTCAGGTCGTTGACGTCTTCGCCATGCCCCAGAGCGGGTCCTCGGTCTCCGTCGAGTCCGTCGACGCCGTCTTCCAGACCAAGATGCTCGACGCCCTGAAGCAGACCGGAAGACCCGAGATGGTTGTCGGATGGTATCACTCGCATCCAGGCTTTGGCTGCTGGCTCAGTTCTACGGATTGCAACACGCAGCAGAGTTTCGAAACGCTCAATAAGCGCGCCGTCGCCGTCGTCATCGATCCCATTCAGTCAGTCAAGGGCAAGGTCGTTATTGATGCCTTCCGGCTCATCAACCCGCAGCAGGCCATGATGCAGATCGAGCCGCGCCAGACCACCTCCAACGTGGGTCATCTTAACAAACCTTCGATCCAGGCCCTTATCCACGGCTTGAATCGGCACTACTACTCTTTGCCCATTGCCTATCGCAAGAATGAGCTCGAGATTAAAATGCTTAGCAACGTGCACGCGAAAAAGTGGTCTACTGGCATGGTGCCGCGCGACTACGAGGAGCACACGCGCAAGAACGAGGGCACCGTCAAGTCAATGGTCGCCTTGGCAAAGTCCTACAACGAACGCGTCATTGAGGAGGAGAAGAAGAGCGCCGAGCAGATTATGATTGAAAACGTCGGCAAGATCGATCCCAAGCGCCACCTTAAGGAGAGCGTAGAGGAGCTTATGGCTGACAACATTGACCAGAGCATGACCACCTCACTCGATTCGATTGTCTTCTAAAGAGCAGTGTCCGAAAACGACTCTGATCAACCCATCAACAACAAGTATACCTACTGTGCACACATTTTTTTTCTTTTCTTTTCTTTTCTTTTTTCTTTCCTTTTCTTTTCTTATTCCTTTTCTGCCCTTGTTGGATGAATGTGAGGGTTCATAATCTATATCATACAGACGAAAACCTTATAACTCTTGCTTGCTTTCGCTGGCCATTTGATTCGTCCCGTGCGAAATTAGCTCGTCTTCACGCTTTGCGGGAGTGACCGTTCTTTCTCCTTGCCGCAGTCTTCTTATTGTTCCTCTCTTGTGAACCTGCGTTTCGAGTCTGAGAGGATCTCATTGCAGGGGATCCAGGCGTTTCTTCTTCGTGAGCAGCGCTCTCCGAGCAAGCAGCGAGATATGCTTTAATGCCAGGATCCAAGCCATCCTCGGCCTCAAGCGTGGGTTCGTGGTGCGCGATATCGGCCTCATCCACCCGAACACAATATGCAGGCAGCAAGGTTTTCATTTGTCTTTCCCGAAGGCGCTCGTTACGCGCAGCAATCTCCGCCACTGAAATTTCAGCATCAAAGTGTGTTTGACTGTCGTGCTCTACAATGAGCTCCTCCGTTTTCCAATTGAAATAAGTCCCCGGCAAACGCGGTATCCACGCTAAAAGCGAATCTGGATCTGTGTGAGAAAATGGGTCTGGAATTTTTTCCACCACAACACCGTGCACAGGAAGGTGAAATCGTTCGAGTTCACCAGCGTGAATGACAAGGCACAGGCGAACAGGACCCAGCCGGTTTGCCGTGTACTCAATGCTGACTGTCTCACGCATGCCAGCTGCTATTCGCGTCGCACACGCCCCAAGCTTGACGACGAGCGAAAGGTCTCGAACCGGCATAACCTTGAAACGACAAGGACCGGTACCAGTATTCTGAATCGTGAATGTAGCTTTTGCAGTATCTCCAAGACGCACTGTGCCAAGATCGACGAGCCCGGGCATGACCTCAAAGTGTTGACTTGCCAGCTTTAAATGGTCCCGGCTCCGAATGCCCTCACCGCGTCTCAAAAAGGTAATGTCACCCTCGAGGTTCTGCAGCTCACGGTCTTGAGCAGCATGAGTTTTGACAACTTGGGGTGTTGCAGACCTCGGCCTCCGTTTGCTAAGGGCTGGCGCGCTTTGTGCAATCGGAGCATTTTTTAGCAGTGATAGCCTTGCCGCAAACGACGCCGCGGACACAGTCTTGGAAAGCTTGCGTAGATTAGCCGGCTTGACAATGGTCCCCGCGCTTTCCCGGCGCTGCGGGCCGTCCTCTTGGCGAGCTCCTTTTCCCGCCAAGTTACGGCTGGCGGGACTGGCAGACTGCGGCCGACCGACTGAGACTGGCATTGTGTGTTTGCTTCACTTTGGGAACGCTAGAGCGCGCGCGCGAGCCAGCCTGCCCGCCCGCCCGCTCGCCCGCCAGCCTGCCTGCCCGCCCAAAAGTTCTGTAGCCAGCGGTCTCCCTTTTGACCTTGTAGAGCGAGCGCGCGCGCGCGCAATTCGCTACGCTGTCGGCTGTAGCTGACCTTGCGAAGCGTTGACTGGCAAACTCCACGCAAGTCAAGTAAGTAGCTAAAGTCGTATTTTGTGTGATCAAGAATAAAGAAACATCACAAGAGTGAGCGAGTGACAGAGATCCGTTGAGGTGTGCACCACTCAGTCTCAGCTCAGCTACATCTTTGCGGTCTCACTGAGAGCGCTCACTTTACATGCTTCACACGCTCCATAGGAGTCGCGCCTGTAGGGCCGTCCAAACTTTGTGAAAGCTTGCCGGCGCGCACGCGCGCGCGAAAGGTCGCCAGTAGACCGGTGTCTGGCAGAGCGGGCAGGCGGCTCGCTCGCTCGCTCGCTCGCTCGGTCCATCAGTCAGACACGCAGAGGCGCGTTGTGGCAAGGCGAGGCGAGACGCCAGAGAGACAAAGACAGATACGAGACGACCAGATTCCACGATGGGCGACGAGGGAAATGGCGGCCTCAAGGAAGGCCTTGAGGACGGCATCGGCGACTTTGAGTCGTCGGCCTTTGAGGCACTGGAAAAGGACTTTCAAGAGGTTCTGGGAGAGCTCGTGGGCGACAAGAGCCTAGAAAAGTTTCGCCTCGAGTACGAAAAGCTGCACCGCGCGCTGAAAAAGAGCCACGAGCAGGAGAAGCGGCTCATCAAAAAATGTCGCGAACTCAACAGCGAAATCGTCAACAACGCTGCCAAGGTGCAGACGGCGCTAAAACTCAGTCAGGAAGACCAGAGCACGATCGGGTCTCTCAAGAAAGAGATCGAAAAGGCATGGAAGATGGTGGACGCCAGCCACGAGAAGGAGCGTACCGCCAAGGAGACGATTCAGAATCTCAAGGACGAAATCGTGAACCTGAGCCGTCTCGTTGAACAGGGCGCAGGACTCTCCATGGGACAGGAGAATACGCTCAATGAGCTGACCAAGGAGCGCGATGAGCTCTTGCGCAAGACGGATGAGCAGGCATTGACAATTCGCGACTTGAATGCGCGCGCCGAGGATCTCTGCGAGACTATCGAGCTGGGGCGTCAGGAAAAAGCCAGCATGCAGGAAGCCACGAGACAGCTGCACGAACAACTGGAAACCAAGCTCGCAGAGCAGCAGCGCGATGCTCGTCGGCGCGAGCGCCTCGACAAGGAAATGAAGGACTTGAAGATGCGGCTCGAACGCAAGCAGCAGGAGAATGACGCCCAGACGGCCTCGCTCCGTGAAGCCGACGAAGAGACCGCCCGACTCGAAGCCAACCTCAAGGAATCTCGCAACGTTTCAGACAAGTATCTGCGCGACTACGAAGCCCTTTCGCAAAAGGCGCAAAAGCTCGCCGACGAGGTTGAGGCGCAGCAGGTGCGTATTCGCCAAGCGGCGACCGAAAATCACGGCCTACAGGACGACCTCAAGCGCAAGCATCTCGAGACGACCAAGGCCGTGAATGACTTGGAGCTGGCCAAGCGTCGACTTGACAAGGAAAAGAAGCATGGCTTGCAGCTGCGGCAGACCATTGAGGACGAAAAGGCGGCGCAGCAGAACCTGCACGGACAGATTGAGCAGCTCAAAAAGGAACTCGCTGACGGTCGCAAGCGCGAGGATGGCAAGGAAAAAGAGGTCGACACGCTCAAGCGCGGCCTCGAGCTGCAAGAGAAGGCGGTGAGCCGCGAGCAGCAAAAGACAAAGGTCGTCGCGGACCAGGTCAAGGTGAGCGAGCGCACGAGCAAGAACCTCGAGAACGAGATTTACGCCTTCAAACAGGAAGCCAGCAAACAGCGTAAGCTCATTTACCAGCTCGAGAAGGACCGTGAAAAGTATGGTGTCGAGGCCAGCGAGGCGGGCGCCAAGTACCACCAGGCCTTGGAGCAGATCAAGCTCAAGGAAATGCAAATGGGCGAGATGCAAAAGAAGGTGGTCGAGAGTGAGAACAAACTCAAGCAGCAGCAGCAGCTGTACGAAGCAGTGCGCTCTGATCGCAATTTGTACAGCAAGAACCTGATCGAGAGCCAGGACGAAATCGCAGAGATGAAGCGCAAGTTCAAGATCATGAACCACCAAGTAGAGCAGCTCAAGGAAGAGATTACTGCCAAAGACCATGCGCTGGTGAAGGAGCACTTTGACCACCAAAAGGTCGAGAAACAAAAGGAGCAGCTCAAGAACGAGCTCAGCAAGATGAAGAGTTTGCTGGAAGCCAATGAACAGACCATCAACGCGCAAAATGCCGAGATTCTCAAGCTGACGCACATGATCCAAAAGATGGATGACGAGGCCTTGCGGCAGCGCAAAGAGTACGACCAGGTCATCAACGAGCGCGACATCCTCGGCACGCAGCTTATTCGCCGCAACGATGAACTTGCACTTCTCTACGAGAAGATCAAAATTCAGCAATCTACGCTGCGGAACGGCGAGACGCAGTATCGCGAACGTCTGCACGACATTCGCGTGCTCAAACTCAAGATTGGTGATATGAAGCGTCAGTTGGCCATCAACAAGAATCAGGGTGGCAGTGTGGGCGACTTGAAGCGCGAGATCTTCAATCTCCAGCGCGAGCTGCTGCAAGAAAAGACCAAGGTCAAGGCGCTCTCTGAGGAGCTCGAGAACCCGATGAACGTGCATCGCTGGCGGAAGCTCGAAGGCTCGGACCCGGCAACCTATGAAATGATTCAAAAGATTCAGACTCTGCAGAAGCGTCTCATCGCCAAGACCGAGCAGGTGGTGGAGAAGGATCTTGTGATTCAAGAAAAGGAAAAGTTGTACGCGGAACTCAAGAGCATTTTGGCGCGGCAGCCCGGACCCGAGGTTGCCGAGCAGCTTAGCGTGTACCAGCAAACGCTCAAGGACAAGACACGGCAAATGAAAGCCATGGCGTCGGAACTTAACATGCATCAGGCGCAGGTGAACGAGTACAAGTTTGAGATCGAGCGTATCTCTCGCGAGCTGCAGGACATGAAGCGCAAGTATTACCTGCAAAAGCGTAGTCTGGCAGCTGCGGCTGCGGCGGCAGCAGCAGCAGCTCCGGGCGATCTCTCACCCAAGCGCGGTAGTAACAATCAGGACGAGGCCGCGGCTAGCGAGCATGCCTTGTTGCAACAGGCTCCGCCGCGAGGGGCTGGAAACCGAATCGCGGGTGGCGGGTTCTCCTTTGCCGCTCAACCATAGATGAAAAAGAAAAATTGCAACAACGACGAAGCGTTTACAGTCACGGTGAGTCACAGGGAGGGAGGGAGAGATACTAAGTATATGACCAAAGACCATGATCTTCGTTTCTTTGTTTTTTTTTTCTTTGATCTGCATGAACTTGATCCAAGAATGTCAAAAGTTTCAAGAAAAATACCAAGAAAGCTGACAAGCTTTTTGGTGGCGGGCCTAGTAGGCCTTGACGGGTAGTGTTACTACGCACGTCGCTCAAGAAGGAAAAAGAAAAGAGAAGAAAGAAAAAGAGAAGGAATCCTTTTGTTGAACAAGAGAACGTCGACTTTACTCGAGCATCTTGGCGTAAAAGGCCTTGCGCTGCTCCTTGGTGTTGGTCTCGCGCTTGGTCTTGATCTTCTCCTTGCGCTCGGAGCGCTGCTTGGCGGCAGCGAGCTCGGCGCGGCGGTGGGCCTGCTTGTAGGGGTTGAGCTCGATCATGGCACCAAGGTTGCGGAGGGGGTTCTTCTTGCGAGCGCTGCGCTTGACGAGGTTGGTGCGGACCGGGCGGATGACCTTCTGGATTTCCTCAGAGCTGATAATACGGTCGACATCGGCGTTGCTGATGACGGCGCGGGGGAGAGAGAAGCCCTTCTTCTCGGTGCTCTTCTCAGTGAGGGTGCCGAAGATGGTGTCGAGCTTCTCAAAGGCGTCCTGGGTCCAGATGACAAAGCGACCGACATGACCACCAGGGGCGAGCTGGAGGATGTTGAGGCGGTCGACGTGGCAGAGCTGCACGCCCGGGACGTTGCGGAAGGCGCGGGGCATGTCGGGGGAGTTGCAGGCGTGGACGATGAGGGGTCCGCGGCGCATGACGTAGCGGCGGTTGCGCATCTTGCCCTTGCCGGCGCGGATCTTCTTCGAGCTCTTGACGCGGTCGACATCAGCGCTGGCGCCAAAGAGGTCGAGGAGCTCGACGGCCTGCTTGGTCTTCTTGATCTCGTCGAGCTGGCCGCCGCCAATGACGAGCGGCATCTCGGGGACCTCCGTGATCGCGTGGCCGCGGGCCATCACGAGCGCCGGCACAGCCGAGGCGGCGAGGGCCGAGGCGGTGGCGTAGCGGCGCTGGTTCTTGTTGACGCGGCGGTGCCACTTGCGCCAGATGCGCGTGGGGTTGAACATGCGGCCGCCACGGCACATGTTGCCGAAGGCACCCTGGCCGGAGCGGTGGGTACCGCCACCGGGGACACGCGGGATACGCGAGACGGCGCGGCCGGTACCCCAGGACTCGGCGGCGTAGTCCATGCCGGCGTCGGTCTTGACGCAGAACGCCTGGCGCTTGTTCTTGGCCACGTTCGTGTGGACGAAGTGGACCACGTCCGTGCGGATCGGCGCGGTCAGCACGGCCGGGAGGGCAACATTGCCCAGGACCTTGCTCTCGCCCTCGCCGGCGTCAAACACCGACACGGTCGGCCTCGCGGCGGCGTCCGTCATCTTCTCTGCGTCGCGCTGCTGCTGCTGCCTCCACCGACTGCTGCTGCTGCTGCTGCTGCCAAACTACTCTGCCTCCCTCCCTCGCCGCCTCTCTCTCTTGCTCTCGCTGCTGCTCTTGTTCTTCCATTGGCTCTCAGCGCCCGGCCCGGGCGGGCGAGGCCATCCATCCGCCGCAAACCTAACGCCAAACCTAACCCGCGCGCCGCAACCCGCGGGGGAGAAGCCCTAACCCTGGTTCGCCGTCGACGGTAAACCTAACGCGGCTGGGGTGTGCGCCGGTTAGGGTGGGGGAAGGTTTTAGGCGGGGAAGGGGGGAAAGGGGGAAAGGGGAGAGAGAGGGAAGGCGTTCGATTGGGGGGGGGAGGGTGGGTGACTGAGCATGGGGCGGAGGATCGCGTGCGCGTGAGGTGCGTTTAGATTGGATAGTGATCAGACGGATCGTTCGAATTCCCGAGCAATCGAAGTGAAATGAAGAAGAATGAGATGAATTTTGCAAGAAAAGAAAATGACCTCAGCTGCAGATAGAAAAGAGATATCGATGAAGATCTGCGAGAACCCGCAGCGGAAGAGGATCTCCGAGAACGCGAAGCGAAAGAAGATAAAAGAGCATAAAAGTTTTTCCCTCCATCCTTTGATCCATTCTTTCAAACTTTCTTTCTTTCCTTCCTTCCTTTTATCTCTCCCTCGGAACGTATTCGAGGAAAACCAGGTTTCCATGACAAAATATCAACTGATTTCGTGCGTGCTTTTGCAGACGAACCTGTCTCTGTCTCTCTCTTTTAGTGATAAAAATTGAGCCGACTTCTACAGTGGATGAACCTTGCCATGTCGCGTTTCCGTCAAATCCATAGTATACACTGGCAGCCAGCATCTCGCAGACTGTTTTACTAGGCTTTCTCATTCGATACATGTTACACGCTGCTGCACGGTCATCGATTCCCCCCGAAATCCTCTTCTTTCCTCCCCCCTTTGCACCAGCCCTCTCTCCAGCCAGATCATCTCATCTCTCCTCGCCATTGCAAGCATCTGCTGCTGCATCCGCCCCTCCCTCCCTCCTTCCCTCCGCATCATCGTCCTCATCCTCACCATCCCCGAGTCAGACTCCATCTCGCTCTCTTCCTGCACTGCTAATACAGGTGTGCTGTGCTCTCTGCCTGCTGCTGCCTGGCTGCGTGTAGACGAAGGAGTCTACGATAGCGGCGCCTCGTCTGGCTGGGCAGCAGCAGCGCAGCGCAGCAGACGGACGCCGCGAGCGCGCATACGGACGCCGCGAGCGCGCGTAGGGACGAGGCGGGCGAGCGCGGGGGCGGGCGGGCGGCGAGCAGCGGCGGCAGGATGCTGGGGCGCGCGGCAGGCAGCCTCGTGCGCGCGCGGGCGCCGATGGCGCGGCCCGCGGCGGCGCTCGCGGAGGCGCGCAGCACGGCGCTGCGCGCGAGCGCGTCGAGCGCCGCGGGCGCAGGCGGGAACAGCAACGGCAGGAGCGGCAACAACAACAACAACAACAACAACAACAACCGGAACAACAACCGTAGAAACCAGCGGAACCCGGCGCAGCAGAGGCGCGACGCCCCGAGGCTGCCGCGGACTGAAGTGCCGCAGGTGACGCCCTACGCGACGTGGGTGGCCGACTACGACTGGGATGCCTTCGCGGACAAGCTCGAGAAGTCCATCCCATCCTGGACCGAGGCCTTTGGCAAGATGAGCGCCAAAGATCTGGACGAGGCGGAGCTGATTGCTGCAGGCCAAACTCCCGCCGATACCAAGGTTAAGATCGACACCTCGATCCCGCTGCCACGCGAGCCCAAGATCGACGGCAAGGGTCGCTCCTACGGCACGGGCCGCCGCAAGACGAGCACAGCCTGCGTGTGGATCAAGCCCGTCGAGGCAGAGCGCCAGGAGGGCTCTGGCACGATCACCGTGAACCGTCGCGAGCTCGTCAAGTACTTTCATCAGGACCCGGACCAACGCTTTCACGCAATCGAGCCCCTGCTGGTGACCAAGACGATCGGAAACTTTGACGTTAACGTCGTTGTCAGCGGTGGAGGCTACACCGGCCAGGCGGGTGCCATCCGACATGGCTTGGCCCGTGCTCTGCAAAACTACAACCCTTCGCACCGCGCCGTTCTCAAGCCACTCCAGATGCTCAGGCGTGACCCGCGTATGGTGGAGCCCAAAAAGGGTGGTCAGCCCAAGGCGCGTAAGAAGTTCCAGTGGGTCAAGCGGTAGCCGACACAAACGTACAGTCACTATTTCTTTCTCCACAATCCTTTTTTCTTTTTCTTTTCCTTTTTCTTGCAATCTAGATGCTGGACGCTCTTACTACTATCTGCAAGGTCTCGGTCTTGGTCGCTTTCTACCTCCTTTGTTCACAATAACACAAAGAGGATACATAGGGCGGTCGGTGTTTTCACAGTCAAGGTTTTGGCGTGCCAAGTATACATAGTCTATTGATTTTTTTGTCACTTCTATCCTAACCTTCAACGAAAAAAAGAAAAAGAAAAGAAAAGAGAACCGCTCCTCTCCTACTTTCGACTCAGACCTACCAAAGAATGCTGCGATAGGGTCGAAACCTTACCACTTGACTTGAGAGTTTCAATAAAATGTACAGCATGCCTCAGCTCGCACACACTTCTTGTCAACCACATTATCTGCTTTAGGAGTTTAGCGGTCCGATTGGAGCGAGCGAGCAAGATATTCGCTGAGTTCCTCGACTGGGTCATCGCGTGCTAAAGCAAAGTACGAGCGATCCTTGCGGGTCATGTCGGGAATCACCAGCTGACTGATCGCGTACCGCCACTCCTTTGGTGGCTGACAGTAAAACGTAAGAAATTTTGGTAGCGATGCCTTGGTTGTCCGAAAGCCTCCTCCCTTGACGGGTTCCGGCCGCACGGGGTTCGGGATTGACATGCGCGACCCATGCAGCATAATCGGACTCGGCTGGTTCTTGACGCCCTTGCCGAAGCGATATGTGCTCCCATAAAGCACATCGCCTAAGATAGGGTGTCCCAAGCCCGCCAGCTGTCTGCGGATCTGGTGCTTGCGACCCGTTGCAGTGCGGATGGCAATCAAAGACATGGGTTTCGCCGATGCCTTGGACATGTCAATGGGGTGATTCAGCACAGCCCATTCCTGCAAAACAGATCACACCAACACACTCACGCGCGCGTTAGCCTCTTCTATCCTGTCCTCCGAGAGAGCGCTCTTCTCCTTGTTGCGGCAGCATCAACACTTACCAAGTCGCCGTCAAGCTTGTCATTATCTGTATCAGCACGGTCTAAGAGGCCGCTTCCTTGTTTTTTGGCCCAATACTCGGCATACGAGGTGCCCCCTGGAATTAGGCCCGTTGGAGCCAGGACGCCAGAGACGACTGCGAGATACTCTTTCTTGACGTGTCGTTCCCGGAAACTTTCCGATACTCTAGACGCTGCTTTGCTGGATAGGGCAAGACAGACGACACCAGAGGCCACACGGTCGAGTCTGTGCAGCGGGGCAACAAAGACGTTGCCGCCCTTGGTTTTCTGACTCTTCACCCACGAACGTGCCAACTTCGCTACGTTTGGAGTCCCGTCGCCATTATCCTGACTCAGCAAGCCTGCTGCTTTGTTCACCACGAGCAACTGCTTGCTCTCGAAGAGCACCTGGTGTGGCATCAACTTCTTGAGGACCTGCATGGCTCCACCTTTTCTGATCGACTTTCGTGCTCTGCCAGTCGAGCGAGCCACTCTACGTCCGCGCTTGCCTCCGCGCACGATGCACGTTTCGCCTCGCCTCGCCTCGCCTTGCCTCGCCTGGCCGCGCAAGACCGCGTCCCGCCGTTTTGCTTTTGGTCTGCTTCGCGACCACTCGACCTTGCCGTGTCACTTTGGTTGCTCTCCTCTCATGGCGAGTGAGGCCAAAAAAATCATGGGGGTAAAAGGAGCCTCAAATGTGGGACGCAAGACCAAAGCAAAGCGATCTCCCTGTCAGCGCGCAGAGAAACAAAAGGAACAAGGGCGCCTGCCTGACGGCGAAAAGGCAAAGGAAAGAGTCAAAGTCAAAATACATAAAAAAGCCCATGTCTGTGGCGGGTCGAACTCCAAAATCATGGGACGCGCGAATTTGTTTAGCAACGCAAAAAGCTGAGACGCGACAACTTTTTGGTTTTCAGGAGTTGATACTGGTCGCTTCGGCGCAGCAGGCTCAAAGCTCATTCTTGCAGTGGATACAAATGAAGCTGGATACATGTCTGCTTGTCTGCCTGTACGCATGCCTGTCTGCTTGCCAAAAAAACTTCGGCAGTAGCTTTCCAATGTCATTGCCACCTTTCTTCCCTCTATTATTGTTGCTGCTGTTGCTGCTGTCGCATCTGCTTTGCAACGCGAGAGCTGCGACGCAGCGACATTTGGTTCCCTCCGCTTGCAGCGGCGGGAGCGGATCCAGGACGCCTCGTATACGAAGATTTGCGTCGGTGCCGGCCCTGGCCTCTCGACGAAGAGGGTTGGTGGTTTCCAGAAGTCGACGTGGTGTGCTGCAATTTACTGCCGCCATTACCACCAGCTCCAGCGCCAGAAGCAGACGCATTTGTCGAAGCAACGACAGCCCCAGCGCTGCTGTGATGGTGTTGTTGCTGGCGCTGGCCCTGGCGAGCGTACTGCATGTTTGCTCCGGGGGCAGAACCGTCTGGTGTGGCCGCAAAAGAATTAAGGCCATCCCCATGATTTCGCGTATCCATGGGAGCAGGGGAAGCCGTCTGGTTCGAGTGCAAGTGGGCCTGTTGCGGACGCGCAGATCCCGTCGCACCCTGCGTGGGACGGTCCGAGACAATAAAAGGGTGCATGAGGGCGTCCTTGGGGGTGATACGGTAGTACGCGTCATAGTTGAGCATCTTCACAACAAGGTCGATGAAAGTCTCGTACATGGCATGCGAGTGCCCAGGCTCATTCTTGCGACGAGCGGCAGGACCACTGCTGCTATTAATCCCAAGGATAGCATGGAGCGAACGGCGATGGCGTTCGAGGTCGACCTCGACGGGATCAGAACGACCTTTGCGCGGCTTCAGCTTCCACTTCGACTCGCGGAAGATCGCATGCGCGGTCTCTGGGTTCGTGTTGGGCTCAAAGAATTTGTGCGTTTTGGCGGAACTATCGAGAATTTCCTCCGGGGGCATGCCGCGAACCGCAACGAGACGAATCATCTGATCATGCTCGTCGGTGCCAGAAAAGAGGGGCTCGCCCGTGTGCATTTCGACGAGGATGCAACCGAGAGACCACATGTCAATGGCGACCGAATACGGGCGGCCCAGAATGACCTCGGGCGACCGATAGAAGCGAGACTGGATATACTGATACATTTGCCGGTCCGACTTGCACGAGGAGCCAAAGTCGATGACCTTGATGGCAGAGCGTTTGGGGTGACGCAGCAAGATGTTCTCCGGTTTGAGGTCGCAGTGAATCACGTCAACGTCCTCTCGCGCAAGAAAATGCAGGGCTTTGAGAATCTGGCGCGCAAACTTGCGAATGAGGTTGAGCGAAACGCCTTCAAACTGCGTGTTGCGCAAGAGGTCGTAAAGGTTGAAGGAGAGCATCTCAAAGACCAAACACTGATGGTTGTGGTGAAGGAACTTGTCCAAAAGCCGCACAATGAACCACTTATCGTCTTGGTCCTTGGTGTTGAGCTCCTGCAAAAGTTCAATTTCTGTCTGCGCTTGAAGGAAAAAGGGTTTACGTGATTTGATGATTTTCACGGCGACCTGCTCGTTGCGCTCCTCATCAAAGGCGCGCACGACCTGGCCAAAGGACCCTTTGCCGATCCTTTGTTTTACAACATACCGATTGTTGATGCGTTCGCCAATGCGTATCAAGTAATCCGAATGTTCGTCGTCGTGGCCATTGTTGTACAGGTTCCCATTGCTGGTTGCTGGCTTTGCGCCAGCGCCAGCGCCAGCGCCAGCGCTTGCCCCCGTCCCTGTTGTTGCGGGTTTCCGTTTGCTGCTGTTGGTGTTGCTTGTGTTCGTGGCAGCGTTTCCAGAGGACGTCTCTGGTTGTGCTCCTGGCTGTTGTTGTAATTCCTTTTGCTGTTTTTGTTGCTCTTCCTGTGCCTGCGCTTGGCGTCGCCTTTTGTTCTCATAGTACACGTGATTGATGTACTTGTATGTTCGGATGAGGTTTACGCTGAGCTTGCGTACAGGAGCTTGCATTGGATCGCGGCGTCCTGCTACCGCACCGGTCGCGCCTACAGTGTTCACTGCGCTGCTTGCGCTCGCGCTCACAGCTTGCGCGCCGGAAGAGTTTGCTAGAATGCTTGTGCTTGCTGCGCCAGCCAAGTCAGTTTTTGTTGATGATGCCGAAGAAGAAGACGAAGACGATGAGGAGGAGGAGGAAGAAGATGATGACGAAGGCAATGTCTGCCCTGCATTCTCCGTTCCAGCGCCAGAACCAGCGCCAGCACCAGCTGAAAGCCCGTGGTCTATCGTTGCTCCTGTCTGAGATGTTGCTGCAAGCGGCGAAGAAGAAGAAGTCGATGTAGACGAAGAAACCGCCTTCGGCCCCGCAATGGTCTGATCCGCAGCACCCGCTACCCCTGGCCTTGGCGCCGAAGGCTCGGCCTGGCCAAGCTCGGGCAGCACAGTCGTTGAGCTCGTCGGAGTCGAGTTCGTCGTATAGGCGTCCCACTTGGCGGCCAGGAGCGCGTCATCGTTTGTGGGCCGGCGCGGCGCCTCGGCGCCATGCTCCGGCCCCATGCCCGCCGCGACCTGGCCGAGGGCGCCTGCGCGGGCGCCTGCACGGGCGGGCAACGTGGGGCCCTCTCGCGGGGCGCTTGCTTGGCGGGCGATGGAAATTTCGAGCACGCCCTCCCGCTCTGCGCAGCAGCGCCCCGCGGCGCTGGCGGGAGGGAGGGAGGGAGGGAGGGAGGGAGGGAGGGAAGGGGAGACTGTGGCTGCGTGGGCAGCAGGCGGGGAGGGAGAGCCGCGCGCGCAGCGTGCAACAGGCGCGCGGGCGTGCGGGCGGCGCGCGAGCTTGCGCAAGGCTTGCGTTGTTTGATTTGCCCTTTTTTTTTGCCGCCGCTCCTTCGCTCAATTTCGCTTTTGTTCCACTTGCGAGTGCGCCGTGCAAGTCGAATAACCGCGTCGCAAGTGCCCGCCGAAAGTGGACAAACCGTCGCCACTATGAAGTTTCGGTCCAGCCAGGTTTTTCCCCCAGACCTCACCAGGGTCAGTCCTTTTACAATCTACGCCGGCTTGGTCGCGCTAGCGAGAGAGAGAGAGAGAGAGAGAGAGGAGAGAGTCGTATACATTGGAAGAAGACCATGGGATGGGCGAGGCGAGAATTTGTCAAAAGACGTGTTGTGGCGCTGAAGGTCGGCGAAGTAGACCCGGTCTGCATCGAGAGAATTTTCCCGTTAGCTTTGAGGTCACCACGTTCCATTTCTTGGAAAACTTGCGCTCGCTCACGCTGAGTCGCAGTCAATCGTTTTATTATAGGTTCCGTACGTCAATGCCACCGCAAGTGCTCGGGCCTGCTGTACAAGTATAGCATGCAACAAGCTCTGGTTCTGCGAGAGGAAAGACACGTTCTTTATTATTCTGAGGTTGCGGGCTTGGTCCTGCACGCGTTGTGAAATGGAATGACCAGCATGTGAGTCATTCTTTACACATCGGAAGATCCAAGCTCATTCGTGAAGACCCATTCTCTGTCTGCATATCCACCCTTGGTGCCTTACACTTGTCCCATTTCTTCTCCATCAACATCACCTCAACTTTATTGGTGACTGTGAATGCAAATGCGCGTGTGTGGCGAAAAGGATCTGATGATGGAACGAGTGAGAGAGGTTAGGCGCTGGGCTGGGCGGCAGTCGCTCGCCAGCATCGTGCCTCTGCCTCTGCCTCGTGCATCTGCATCCCCCAAAAGACCCGCACCCACTTCTCCACATGCATGCCCAGCATCAGGCCTATCCAAGACGCCTTCCCCGAAAGAGACCCAACGCCGTGGCGCTCTCATCGTCTCAGAGACAGTAGTAGTATTATCTCCGAGGCCGCGCAGTTCTCTCTCGCGCCGCCGCTCTCTCCGGCGCCCGGCCAGGCTCGCCGCGCGCGACCGCCTGCCCGCGCTGCTGCGGCCGCCCGCCCGCCCGCGGCCCCCGGCGCGACGCCCGCGGCCTCGGCGCTGCGCCGCCCCGGATCCCCGCGCGGCAGACGCCGGACTCGGGCCGGCGAGTCCAGAATCCTCGAGCGGCGCCGGCGCCGACGACCTCGCGCGCCCGCGTGCGTGCGGAGAAAGCCGCTCGCGCGGGGCGGCGCGTCGCGATCCGCCGTCCTCGGCGGCGTCTTCTCTTGGGTCTCGTGGCGTGGATAGCTCGCGGCGCGGAGGATGTCGCTCGTGCACCTGGAGCCGAGCTTGCGGCAGAGCTCGACGTTCGCTGACCGTCTCGAGCGAGATGAGGAGCCTTTCCGCCGGGTGCAAAATGTGCGCAGCGCGCGACGGAACCAATTGCGACGCAGAATCAAATTTCTCTGCGCCCTCATGCTGCTCACGTACTGTGCGCGGTTCGTGCTCACTGTCACGATCTGGGACGTCTCGGACTCGTCGTTCACCGTCCCTTTCTCGCTCGGAGTCGCCTATTGTGGCCTTGTAGGCGCCTCTCGCGAAAACAGAGACACACTTTCGTGCTTTTATGTCTGCTGCGTCGCATCCATCTGCCTTTACGGGGCCAACGTCATGGTGCAAACCAAGATGATCTTTGACGTCAAGCGCGGCGAGACGATTCAGGGCAACTCGTATACGCCAGAGCAAGTGATTCCTGTCATCATCACGGCCATCGGGCTCGAAACGTTTTTGGCCATTGTTCAAGTTGTCGGCGCCATGTCTGGCCGCGAACTTGTGCGCAAACATCTCGTTGTTAACATGCAGGGATCCCGCCCCCACCTTTTTGCAAACAGCGCTTACAGCCTGGAATTTATTCAGCGCCAGCAAACGGCCATGGAGACGGCAAACGACCATGCAGCTTCTCTGACCGAAGGTCTCAACATTAAAATGACCATTGCAAGTATTCCTCTTCGCAAGTACGTGAAGGGCTCACAGCCGGAGGATTTTCCCATTGCGGGGAACGCACCCCCTGTTGTGAGGGGTGCGACGCCTCTCAATGTCTGTGTCGACGATTCGGGCGATTCTTGCGCCCCAGCCTCTGCCGGTTCCAATGATGAGGATAACCTTTGTGTAATTTGTCAGGACAACGTCGAGGACGGCGCTACCGTCAAGATGCTGCCTTGCAAGCACTACTTTCACGTACACTGTATTGATGCATGGCTGGAGCGCTCATTACATTGCCCGATGTGTATGCAAGAGATCCCGCTCATTCGCTTTTACGAGGATTCCTCCCGACCTTCCACCAACCGCCGGCGGACGGGTCGCGTTGAGAATGCTGACGCTGACGCTACTGCTGCTGGTAGTGATGAAGTTGCGGAAACAGATAACAGTCCTGGGTCGGAGCCAAGGATGGATCATTCAAGGCTGGGCGATTCGGCCGGAGCGCCAGCCCAGGTATCTATACGAATTCCTGATACTGAAGATAATTCCCCATCCTCTACTGACCAGGCCGCAGGTGCAGCGGAGGACCCATCACGTTTAATTGATTTGCACTCGCAGCAGTCGTCGTCTGCGACATCTTCAGCACCACCACCGTCACCACCACCACCATTGTCGCCATCGCCATCGGCGTCGCAACCCGCGGCAACGACCGTTCCCCTCGACACGCGTGACCGTGATGGCAATCAAACCACAACTTCGCGCGTGGACCTCTCTATTGTGTAGGCCTAGCTAGTCATTATAATTTTATTATCACTCACAACGTGCCATTGCAGACAGACTCCGGTTGCGAGCGAGCTACTCAGAAAAGCCAAATCAGGTCGGGCGTCTCAGCGAAGCATTCCTACCCTCATTATAAGGCTCGACCCTCATGTTGCTTCAACAGTTCGGGAATAGCCCCGAGCGCGGTTTTAGCTCAGGTGGGAGAGCGTCAGACTGAAGATCTGAAGGTCCTGCGTTCGATCCGCGGAAACCGCACTTCCTTTTTTTTTGCTATTTTTTTCATAAAGTTTTTTTTTTGTGGTGGTAGCTAATAACCAGCTTTCCGTGTCGACACAAGAAAAGAGTGTCTTCACGGTCGACCACGTGCTTTTCCTTTCGTCGAGCACCTGGACGACGATGCGTTCCTTGACTCTCGCGTCGCTTGCGGTACGCATTTTTCGTCCCTGCTGGATACACGCCGGTATGCCTTTGTGTTGGTCGATACCGCTGAGCTCGCGGCTACAGTACCTTCAAGTTGCGCGGCCGGCCCGTCTCCAAAGTGCACAGCTCGGCAGCGGCGTCCAGCCACATCAGTGGCAGCTAGAGGTGGCAGAGGTGATCTCGGCATCCAGGCCAAGGGTTCCAGCTTCCATTCCCGTTCGCTGTCACTCGTGTCTGGAAGAATACCATCCCTCGCTCGCTCTCTTGCACATGCTCGACAACGCAGAGCATAGAGGAGCAGACAGATACGCCACGAGCGCGACTTCCATTTCTTGTATTGGGAATGCAGCTGCTGCAAGCAGCCTAAAAACGCACTGCATGCTTGCAGAAAAATGGAAATGCTCTTTTTCGTTCGCTCCCCTTACAGAATAGTTTTCGACGGCTCAAGTCAAGCGGCCCCGCCCAACTTCGATTCAGGACACTCGCCTCTCGCGTGCCTGGAAGACAATCTCCCTCGCTCGCGCGCGTCTAGCGTGTGCACGATAGCGTGGCTTTCTTCTTTCAAAGAGCAAGAAGGGCAGAGTTGAGCGCAGAGTTGAGCGCAGAGTTAAGCGCAGAGCCAAGCAGACCGCAATCGCGTCCGAGAGAAGGAGTAGGAGATTTCTCCTCTACCAAGCATCCATTGATAAGAAAAGGGGCGTCCCTGCCTGCCAGGGAAAACAGGAAAAGTGCGAAAGATGGGCAAGGCCATCATGACAACGGCGTGGTGGTTGATTGTCTTGACGTGCCTTTCGTCTTGGGCAAGGCCTACGGAGGCCGCGGAATGCTCGTGCTGGGGGCCTAACGCTCCGCTCTGCGATGCGAGCACGACACAAGTCTATTGCGGTGGCCAGCAAATCTCCGAGACCCACCTCGCTGCTGTTCTTGCTTCCACTCCCAATGTGACCGTGCTGTACGTTTCTTCAGAATTTACCCCCAAAATGTTTGGTTTGGACCGACTGACCCTTTTGCTCCAGAGATGCAAACGGATGCGGCCTCTCGGCGCTTCCCGAAGACATCAAGGCTCTCACGAAGCTTGAATTTGTGTAAGTCTCAGGAACGCAACTTTCTTCATTTTGGGGGAAAAGAAAATATCGTTAACGCTGCCATGAACGCTGACTTGCCGTGGCAGTAACCTGAGGGGGAACGAGATCAGCACCTTCCCGGACCTTCGCTCCTCTTCTGGCAGCCTCTACCATCTGTAGGTTCAATTGCCAGACGAACATTGGAAATGGCCAACTTACAAAGATTCATGTAGGAACCTCAATGAGAATCAGATTTCGTCCATTCCTGACAACATTGGAGATCTCTCGATGCTGAGTAATTTGTAAGTAGTATAGGCGCAAAGACGATGATGCCACGTGTCTCGAACACGATGTGCTAACATTGATGTACCTTGAGTCATGTTTCTGACTTTTCGCAGGCTTCTTGGTACCAACATGATGATCTCGTCAGTTCCCTCGAGCGTCAGCAGTCTGAGTCGGCTGACCACACTGTAGGTTTTGTTACGTCTCCCTGCGTGGGATGGGGGCTCATCTCCAGCGTCTAACCTTCGGTCTTCCTGTGCAAACTGCAGGCGACTCGAAATCAACAATTTCACTTCTTACCCCGAGGCAGTTAACACCATCAGCAACCTCCAGCAACTGTACGTTATCGCGACTCCTTATGCCAGGCCCATGAGAGAAAGGCAAATCTCACGATATACTCTTCTCTTGCCAGGGTTTTACTTGACAATGAGATCACTTCTGTTCCGGACTCGATCGGATCCCTTACCCGCCTCCGGTACTTGTACGTAATGCCTCTTCTCCCTCGTAATTTGTCCTGCCGATGCCAGATACTGACTTGGAAAAATTCTTCTTTAGGTTTATGGGTAGCAATCAGCTCACATCCTTGTCTGCGGAGATCAGCAAGTGCTCGGATCTCTCGTCAATGTACGTTGGCCAAGAGTGAGCAGGTACGGTGTGCGTCCCGCCTCTTACTAACGTATCCTCCCTCTCCATCTCCTCTCCTCCCATCATAAACTTTGCATGATAGCTCTTTGGACGGCAACAAGCTTACCTCGATTCCTGACACCATTGGAAGTCTCTGGTATTTGCGCTCACTGTGAGTTAATGAAGAATGGACGTTTTCGAGTACAAACGACCTGCCAGAAATCTGACATTCTCGCTTTGAGAGCGTAGATATCTCGCTTACAATTCTTTTACGACATTTCCTGAAGAGGCCATTACAGATAGATTGACGAGTCTGTAGGTCTTTTGCATGGATGCGAGTTGTTGAGGAGAGAATGCTGACATCTTGTTACTGATCCAAGCACCCTGGAAGGAAATGAAATCACTGAGATCCCAGACAGCATCAGCGCCATGAGTATTCTTAATTACTTGTACGTTTGTTGCTGGTGTTGATTTGCAAATGACCAGGTGCTGACATAATACCCTGTCTTATGTTGACCTCGCAAAAGAGATCTCTCTTCCAACGCTCTTACTTCTCTGCCGGACGCAATCTGCTCGCTTCCGAGCTTGGGTCGTCTGTACGTTGTTTCACCTCTTGACGGAACGACACTACAAGGATTCTTTCCGTACAAGAGCAGTGACGCGATACTAACTACGCTAGTTCTGTGCAATACTCCGATTTACACTCGCTCAGAGGGCTGGCAACGAATATGCTCACATCTCTCCCGAGCGATTTTACAAATCTTACATCTCTGACAAGACTGTACGTTGTACGATCGTAAGGCTCTGGCGCATCTGCATCTAACGATTTACCTGAACACAGGACGCTTGGCTCAAACAACTTTGAAGCGATTCCGCCCGCGATCGAAGGACTCTCGAACCTTCAAACTCTGTAAGTAGGCCTTTTGACTGCATGTATAAAGTGGTGCTATGACAGCACATCGAGTGCTCACGACTTTGTGATTGCTGAGACTGCAGGGACCTTTCGAACGGGAATTTCTCCTCTGTCTCGGAGAGTATCTTTCGCTCAATCTACAACCTCCAAGATCTGTGAGTTGCCCTGGCCTCAACTCTTCCTTTTTTTCCTTTTTAAGGTGAAGCGCGAACATGACGACCTGACCGGATCTTTCGCCTGAACGCAGCTCCCTCGCCTCGAACAGCCTCACCGCGATCCCAGATACCATTGAGTTCATGTCCCACCTCGACACCCTGTGAGTTATTGTATCCAATTTGTTGGAACATCGCAAAAGAGGAAAACACTCACTAACATGACTGACTTTCTTCCCGCAGCGACTTGTCTTCGAACAAGCTCGCGTCCCTTCCCGAGTCTGTCGGCACCCTCACTAGTCTGAATGCGCTGTACGTCTCTCTTTGAACAAAGAACCTTGATGCTTGCTTCCCTCTGCAGCGGGCAGGCCAACTAACCGTTACACTTTGCACGCAAAATCTATAGCTCTTTGAACTCCAACAAGCTCAGCTCGTTTCCAGACTCGATTGTCGGCCTTGAGACCCTGAGGAACCTGTAAGTCGGGCAAAGCGATAGAAGCTTGAGTTCAAGGAAGCTAACCTTTTGCGCACGCACGGAACATGGACTGGAAAATTGAACTTAAAAAATAGCAACGCGAGCTTTAACGAGCTAACTTCTCTTCCTAACGACTTCGGCGACATTCAGACGCTGGCCAATCTGTAAGTTTTCGCAAGCGTATCGAAATTAGCTCAAATGGAATGGAGGCACTCAAGAGCTCGCGACTAAATTGTAATTGCTCTTTCATTTCCGAACCCAAATAAACCCAGGGACCTGCAAAGCAACGCGCTCAGCGAGCTTCCGGAGAGTTTTGGCAGTCTCGTAAGAATGACGCAGCTGTAAGTGCACTTTGCTTTGGAAAAGATTCCAAGAAATAGCAGATTGTGGCTGACGATTTCGTGACGTGCGCGCAGCGATCTTTCGAACAACCCAATCTCGGCGCTTCCTTGCTCCATGTCCGAACTCCCCTATCTTGCGCTGTCCGATATGTACGTTTGATCAAGAGTACTTGAATTTCTTTTGGAAGCTTTCCACTAACTATCTCGTTGTTCTCGCAGTGCGGTCTCTCCAAATATGTCGCTATCCTATGGTGATGGTGAAGAAGACTGCAACTCCAGTTCGTCAGCTTCAGCTTCACTTCTGGTCAATCCCTTTGTCGCAACGGGAGCAATCCTTCTCTTCTCTCGTTCCATCCTCTAAGAGAATTCTGTTTGTCTCTTCTTGCCGTTCCCATCAGCGCACTCGCTGCATCATTGCGTCCTTGCGAGACGGGAGCGATAATGCGCACGCGCATGAAGACTCTTCAAACGAAAAACAATTTCAAATGTCTGCAAGTTTGTCTCTTCCTCTTGATAAAGCCTGCTCCTCCATGGCCGGAGGACAGGACACTCACCGCTTTCATCAAGGCGTACTCCCCCTTTATTGCTCTGTGGCGCTTGTTGAATACCAGACTTGGAGAGTTGCTACTTTTGACCGCCCTTCGCCGATCCGCCAAATGTATAACTTCTACAGAAGCTGAATAAAAAGAGGAGAGATGGAAAAAGTTCCGCGATACTCAGCTTGAAGGGAATGAGAACGGAAAAGAGAACACATTGCATACCACTCGCGTATCCGTCCGTCAGTCCATGAGGTAAATTCGCGAAGCAATATCATCGACGATCCAGTCGACGCCGTCGACAAGTCCATCCCCCGTCACTGCACTGCAAGGATGAATTTGCCAGTGGCGATTCTTGAAAATCGGCGACCCGAGCTCGAGCACCTCGGCAATCTGTTCGCTCGAGAGAGCTCCAGCAAGGTCCTGCTTGTTGGCAAAAACGAGAACCGAGGCGCCAGCGAGCTTTTCTTGCTGCAACAGCTTGTGCAGCTCGTCGCGGCATGTGGCCAACCGCTCCCGATCCGCGCAATCCACGACCCAGATGAGACCATCCGTCTCCTCAAAGTAGTTGCGCCAGTACGAGCGAATCGTGGTCTGTCCACCGACATCCCACACATTCAGCTGATAACCGCGGTGCTCGAGCGTCTTAATGTTGAATCCAAGCGTCGGGCTGATGGTGTCAATGTCCTCGCCGTTGAACTTTTTCAGAATCGTCGTCTTGCCCGCGTTGTCCAGTCCGAGCATCAGGATGCGCATTTGCTTCTCCTTGAGCTTCTGCTTCTTCAAGATCGTGAGCAGCCCCATCTTGCTCTCAGCTCCTGCTTCGCTTCACTTCACCAGAGCCCCTCCCCCTCCTCGCCTCCCCGCGCCGCACGCGCTCTGCCCGACCCCGTGTTTCTCTGCCAGCAACGGCCGGCCAGGTCGCGCTCGAGTTCGCCTCGGGGCTCTCTCTCTTCCGCCGACGCGCGCCGCGCCGCGCCGCGCTGCACGCGCGCGGGGGCGCTGGCCTCCTCGCGCCAGTCCGCGACAGTCCGCGACGCGCTCGTCCGTCTGCGCGCGGAAGGGCGCGTGGAAGGTCGCGCGCACGGTTTTGCTCTGAAGCGGTTTTGGTCGTGGCGAGCGGGAGAAGAAGTCGTAGCAGCAGAAGAGAGCAAAAGCTCGAGCAAAAGAGAGCAAACGCAAGCAAAGCGGCTCGAGAGCCAAGCGAAGCAAACACTCACCACCAACACACCTGCGTGGTCGCCGGCGGAGAAGAAGTAGCCTCGGAGAAGAGGAGGGAAGAGGTTTCCGGGAGTGACTGTGAGGCGCAAAGCCCTTCTTTTGCTGCTCGTGCTTGGCTTGGACGCGCGGCGCGCAAGATGGCCGTGCGGGCGTTCAAGATCTACGGGGCCGGGTTCAAGGGCCCCTCGCCCAGCGTGGAGTCCTCGGCAGAGATGCAGGCGCACGTAGCCCGCCTCGTGCGGTCTTTTGCGCGGCTCACGGGCGGCAAAAGCCTTCCGGTGCTGCAGGAGGCCAAGAACCTCGACGACGCGGAGATTTGGCGCAGGCTGCACTATGATGAGTCCGTGGCGCTGCTCTCCACCGGGCCTCAGGAAGACCCGATTCTCAACTACGGAAACCTTGGCGCTCAAAAGCTCTTTGAGGTGAACTGGGAAGAGCTCACCAGCCTGCCGGGAAGACTCACCGCAGGCCCAATGGAGCGTCAGGAGCGACAGGACTTTCTCGACCGGGTCTCGAAATACGGCTTTGTCACCGACTACTCTGGAATCCGGACGAGCGCGAAGGGTCGCAAATTTCGTATCGTCAATGCCAACGTCTGGAACGTTTTGCCGGATGAGGACGACACGGACAGCTCCAAACTTGGCCAAGCTGCATTTTTTAGCACCGATGTCACCCGTGTGGACGAAGACTGATAGTGAATGCATGTGAGCTACGCACTGCACGGATGCGATTTTATGAAAGAATCGCAACAATCATCAATTGCTCTATACTTTCTTTCTCTCCAATCTCTTATGACCTCCTTTTTTTTCTTCCAGTCTATGAACTAAGATTTGCGCACGTTCAAAGGAAGCGAGGTCTATTTTCGGTGGGGAATAAAATCATTGTTGTAACTGGAAATGCTATCAAATGTACGCTGCGGAAAAAAATCTTCCGTCATTTGTCTCCCTCCAGAGATGCGGTTCATACTCAGGTCGTGCAGCGAGAAAGCGCCCATTGCTGCAACTGCGATTGGCACTTGATCTTGTTCTGGCGAAGACTGTCGAGGAAAAGCTCCGGGTCGATCATGAGCCGGTGAAGACGGTGTGCAGGCCCCGCAGAGCGGCCCTGGCCGGCTCCGACCTCCTGCGCTGGTCGCAGAATGCCGAGCTCCACAAGATGCTCAAATGCCTTTCGCGCCACCGCTCGCGAAAGCGGACGTTCCCGATTCGACTCGACGCGATAGTACTTTGAAGCCTGCGCAAAGGTGAGCTCAAAATTGAAAGCGCGCCGTTCCTGAACCTTTTCCATCTGAATGACTGAAGCGAGCAGCAGAATCTCCACCGTGGAGAGACTGAAGACGACTCGCTCTCGCACATCCGTCTGCAGCGAGCTCGCGGCATCGCGGAGGTCGGAGACAACAAGGCCCTCAAGGTGTCGGGCTCCACGTCGATGCCGCATGCGCAGACGAGACAGGGCCACATCCACAAACCGTAAGAACCAACCAATACCAAAGCCAAGCTGCGAGAGCCTGCGAAGTTCCTGCACCCCGCGCGGGACCTCTTTGTCATGGACGCCAAGCAAATCGTGTACCTTGCTATTCCACGCTGCATGGGCGGGTCCGGGCAGCAGGAGGCGCTCCAAAAGAATGTTTTGCACGGTGTCTGCACTCGGGGGGGCGATGAAGATCTGACGATTATCGAAACGTGACTTGATGCGCTTTTCCATCTGCTCCACGACGTCAATGCGGTGTGTGCATCCGATAACCACAATGCGCGCATCGCGTGACTGCGTCAGGTCCAGCAAGTTGTACAAGAGAGTCTGCTTTCGCCGCTGTGCGAAAGCCTCAAAGTGGTCAAGCACAAAAATTAACGGAACACCGTGCTGACCACTGTGCGCGCCCTCGAAGAGCACAGAAAGGAGAAAGCGCAAGTGCTGCGAAAAGGTGCCTCGTTTCCATGTGGCGCGCGAGCCGCCGAGACACAATTGTCGAGTGATCTCTTTAAGGGCGCTTACATCATCGACCTGAAGATCTCCATCGAGCGAGACGCGCAAGAAGCGATGTCCCTCGCTCGCAACATCGTGCAGGACTTTGTTCACCAAAAAGGATTTTCCTGCACCTTGTTCACCCACGATAATGGCTGAGCTACTTTCGCCATTCTCTACAGCGGCTTGTACAAGTGCCCGGAGCTCTCGCTGTTCTGTTTCGAGTCCAATGCCCTGTAGACCATCGGTGTAATCGACCTGGACGCGTTCCTTGACAAGCGCCATGCGAGCCCAGAAGGCCTCCTCGTTAGGATTTGCTGTCGAGAGCTTCTTCGTCTTTTCCGTTTGGATCTTCATCCGTCCCGTCGTCTGCAGTTCTCGCAACGGGGCGCGCGGTGGCTCTTGTCGTTGTTGTTGTTGTTGTTGTTGCTGCTGCTGCTGCTGCTGTTGCTGCTGCTGCTGCCGCTGCTGCTGTTGAGGAGGAGGAGGATGGTGTTGAGGTGCCACAGGGGTAAGCGAGGACTTGACGGGAGTCAGGTCCGCAATATTCGTGTCCGCAACAGCTTGAGAACCGTCGTCCCGAATAGTCGCAGGGCTCTTCTTCTCGCTGCTCGTGCTCGGGGTCTTATCCTCGTGCTCCGCGTCAACACGACTTTGAACAACGTTGTCGTCGGAAACATCGACCATAGGGTTTTCTCCTGGACCACACTTTTCATTGCCGGTGACGCTTTCCGTGATTTCGGTGTTGATGTCCGTCTTGCCTCGATCTTCTGCTTCGTCCTCGTCCTCGTCCTCGTCCAACTGAGTCTCTTGCTGAACTGCAGTTTCTAAATCTTTTGAGGCGTCATGTGAATTTTGTTCACCCTCGTTCGCTTCGGCATGCGACTGCGCCGACTCAACTTGTTCGCTCGGCATTGCATCCGCCAAAACATCCTCACCCCGAAAAACCTCACGAGAAGAACCTTTCTCGTCCACTTCCACGGTGTCAACTTGGTCCTCTTCGCTGGCTGTCTCGAAATCGGCACTGCCTTTGAGATTATCGACACCATGATCCGAATTGGTCGCAAGCTTATCTGGAACGTGCAAGCCCTCTGGCTGTTCTGCAAGTCTGGCAGCAGCGACTTTGTCTTCAGGCGTGTCCTCCTTGCTTCTTTTCGCTACCTGTTCCGGGTCGTTCGTGGCCTGCAACTTAACGTCTTGTGGTGCAGCGTTGTCGTCCTGACGAGAAAGTTTGTGGTCCCGATCCTTTTCGGCCTCGTCTGACACTGAAGCAGAGTGCTTGCGCTTGATTCCGCTCGAAGGTTGAGGCGCGACAATTTGCTCTTGCTCATGAACGTCCGCGTCTTCGGCTTCTTCCTCCTCTATGCTACTCTTCGAGCAATCATTCGCATTTACTTTGACCGCATTTGCGTGAGGCGCGGAGGCATGGGCATCGCGTGCGTGGGAAGACGGCGTTGAGGCGTAGCTTTCTTGTGTCTGCGGCTGCAAGTCACCATCGCCGTCATCAAAGTCATCGTTGCGCTCGTAAGTGTCCTCATCAACGTCTTTCTCGTTATCATCAGCAATGTCGGCAGAAGCAGTGTGCCGCGGCGATTGCCGACAACTTCCCGCATGATTGCTCTCGGCTCCCACCCCTCGAAGTTCATCTTCGTCGAGAGGAATCGGCGATGGTCCGCGGCGGGAGCTTGCAGACTTGAAAGAGGACTTTGAGGCTCCATTGACCGATTCCGGAAAGTCGCAGGTGTTTCTCTCGCCGAGATTTATGAGAAACTCACGCTGGACAGTGTCGAGATCCTGGTCCTTGGCAAAGGCGTCTTCGTCGATAGCAAGGGGTGTGTGCTTCGGACGTGAGGTGTTATCTTTTGAAATGAGGGCGATGCGTCGTTTGAGATCCCGCGCGCTCTCATTGTCGGAAGAGGCATAGCTCGCCGGGCTGTCCGGGGCTTTTCTGCTCGGTGTCGATGTTTCCTTGTAAGAAGACTTGGCGTCAATGCGCGGCTTTCGTTTTTCCTTTTCCTTTTCCGCGTTCCGCATCGCTTCCGACTGTTTCGAAGGATTCTTTTCCGTTTGCTTGCGGCGTGAGGAGTCCTTGGCTCGCGATGAACGCGAATGTTGGGACCTCGGCGACGCTGCGGCGACAGTCACAGCAGCGTCCTGTTTCGCAGACTTTGGAGTTGCAGACGGCTTTTCGCGTGCGTTCGAACGTTGTCGTGTAGACGAGCGCGTACTACCCGGTGTACCTCGGTCGGTTTTGGCCGTGTCCGTGTTGACGCGCTGCGTCGCCGGGGAGCGAAGGTTGGCAAGAAGAGGTGACCCGCACCTGACGGCAGCGGTCTTTGCAGCCGAGGACCGACTGACGACCGAGTCGCGCGAGGTTTCCCGCCGACGGGTCGGCGTGCGTTGCATCGTGCGCGCGGGGAGCGTAGTCGCCCCTGGATACGTGTAGCCTTTCGCGCTTGTCAGAGCTTGCGCACGTCCTCGTGGAGCGAAGGACAAGACGCGGAGATCGGCAACCGAGACCGCGACCAGGCAGCGAAGGGAAAGAGAGACAGGAGAACGAGCGAACGCGGAACGCAAAGTCTGCCCGGAGACGCGCGCCTTGTGCCCCTCGCACCCACCGTCGTCGCCGCCGCCGCCGCCGCCGCGAGGCGGAGTCGCAGAGCGAGGGTCCCGGAGATTATGGTTATGTTGCACAGCGAAGCAAAAAAGAGAGTCGGCAGTTAGGTTGAGAAGAGGAACAGAACAAAACAGTTGTACAACAAACAGAGGACGTTCTCATTTTCTGTTCTTTACACAGCTGCTGTAGACTGTGGGAGTTGCGCAGTCACCCGCACGCTACGCAACAAAGTTGCAGATCAGCAGCAGCTGCAGCTGCCAGACAGACAGACAGAGAGACCTTGAAAGAGCGACGGCCGACCTGAGCGCGAGCAGGTTCGTGCAGAAGGACAGAGCAGAGCAGAGCAGAGCAGCAGCGTAGAGGAGAGAAGAGCAGTGCGAGCAGCGACAGTCTGGCCGCAGTCAAGCGAGCACGGCAGTCAAGCGAGAAAGAATGCTCGCCGTGGTGAGCGGCGGAGGCAGCGGCGTGGGGCGCGCCGTGGCCAGGACGCTGGCGACGCACGGAGACGTGCTCGCGGGCGTGGCTGTGCTCGGAAGACGACGGGAAAAGCTGGACGAGACCTTGCGGGAAGTAGAGGCGGCAGCAGCAGAGGGCAAGAACTCTGTTCACGCGAAAGTGCTACCTGTTGCCTGTGACGTCGGCGACGCGCAGGATATTGCGCGGGCTGTCGCAGAAATCAAGGCTGGCTTTGACAACAAGGCACAGATTGGCGTTCTTGTAAACGCTGCAGGTACGCTTCAGGAAAGCCTGCTTTTGCGCACGAGTGCAGAGAGCATGGAGGAGACACTTCGTGTCAATCTCTTAGGACCGATGTTGCTTAGCAAAGCTGTTCTGAAGGACTTGATGCGGTGTTCCAGCAAAAATCCTACCAGTTGGGCACCGGCAGGCGAGGGTGGCTGGCCCGGTCCGTCGATTGTGAATATTGGCAGCGTTGTGGGATCCATGGGCAACGCTGGCCAAACGGCTTACAGCGCTTCAAAAGCAGGGCTCGTCGGATTTTCCAAGTCTTTGGCACGAGAGGTTGCCGGGAAGGGGATTCGCGTCAATCTTGTCGAGCCTGGGTTCTTGGCGACGGAGATGACGGAGCACCTGGATGCTGAGTCTACCACAGCACGTATTCCTTTGGGCCGCTATGGCTTTGCTGAAGAGATTGCGTCCATGATTGATTATTTGGCCATGGATCCACGTGCGTCATACGTGACAGGCCAGGTTCTTCGGGTGGACGGCGGCCTGCTCATGTAGCCCTGCGAATGAGGTGGTCGTACGTTCAATTGTAAAAACAAACAAACAGAAAACATTCGATAGGTCGGAAAAGGGTGTCAAGCTTTGGTTTTACATTGGCTCAGGCTGATTTGTACTTTTAGGCCTAGAGCCTTCAGGTTGGCGCGGCAACGACTTGGCATCGTCGTGGCCGAAAGGCATTTGCTGGTGAGTGGATGTGTAGGGTGGGTGTACACGAGGTCATCATGTCTTGGCTTACGCGCGCGCGCGACGAGGCCTATAGATTGCGTTCGCGTGGTTTCGCGGCGTTCGAGAGTGGGTACACATGTGTACAATGGGCAAAGCAGATCTGACTTGTTCAGGCAAAGGTCCGCGCAAGGAAAGATCCAAGCCAGGGAACGGCGCTGGCGCGAAGCTCCATCTCGCCTCGCACCTCCGCGAGGCGCACCTCGAGATCGAAGATAAGCTTTTCCTTCTTGGTGAGCATCTCGGTGCCCTTGGAGGCTTGCACGCTGCTACGCGAGCGAGGCCGCTTGCGCACAGGCGCCAGGCCGTGCTGCATCGAGAGAGCAGCCGCAAAGTCAAGCTCGATGATGGCCTGCTCGCACTCGGCAACCTGGTACCGGAGTTGAGCTAGCTTTCTGTTTAGGAGGATGGGCTTGACGTAGTTACGTTCAAGGAAACATCCGAGGCTGTGGATCGTTGGTGCATGCACAAGCAAACAGGTTAGACAGAGTTCCCCAACTTTGACAATTTTTCCAAGCTTTGTTCGATTGAAAACGTACTAGAGATCCGTAAGACCCATGTTCTTTTCGAGCGCGATTTCGAGCGCGCGGATCCCGGGTAGACTGACCCGGCAATTGTAAATGCTGTGTAGCGAGGACGAGAGTCGTAAGTGAACATGAACATCGTTTAGTGCGTCGGTGATGGCGAGCAAAAACGTACTTGAGTTCCCGAAGAACGTGATTCTCCTGCAAGGCCCGGGCAAGTGCCTTGGCGCCTTCGTCGCCAATTTGATTGCCGCCAAGACTGTGCATTTGGTTTTTGTTAACCAAAGGGGTTAGTCACTCTGCTCAACCTGGCTGCGTGGGGATTTTTGACTTACTGCAGACACTCGAGTGTCCTGTTCTTGCGCAAAGCTCTTGCGAGGATCGCGGCGCCCTCATCGCCAATGATGTTGCCGCCGATGCTGCACGAAGTTGTTCACGTAAGTGACGAATCTCGGGGATGATGCGGAGCAGGCTGGGCCTTATATATAACGTACTAGAGATGCTTGAGCGTTGCGTTTCGCTCGAGAGCTAAGGCCATGGCGCGAGCGCCATTGACGCCAATGTCATCGCTTTCGAGGCTGTGAGATGGGATTGGATTGCCAAATCAGGTGAGTTTCATAAGCACGGGAAAAGAGCAAGGACTCGTGAAAGACGGGAAACGTACGCGAGCGTAACGAGCGTTGTATTGCGAGCGAGCGCCCCCGCGAGCGCGCTGGCGCCAACGGCGCCGATTCTGTTGCGCGAGAAGCTGCAACGATGAAGAAAATCATGAGGTCAGTCTCTCTCTCTCTCTCAGCTTGCTTGCTTGAATTTCACAAGGTCGCGGAAAAAGGGTCTTGGGCAGAGTCCCATCCCAGTCTCAACGAACGTACTAGAGTCTTCGCAGCGTTGTATTATCATCGAGCGCCGTTGCGAGCGCTTTGGCTCCGAGGGGTCCAATGCGGAAGCTCCTGAGTCTGCGTTGGCCGGGGTAGTGCGTAATAGGGAAAGAGAGGGTCAGTCTGTGACGCTCTGCCAATGGTGATCTCGCAAGGCGGACGAACGGGCTGCTTCGACGTACCGGAGCGTGTCTAGCGTTTTGTTGTTGGCGAGCGCATTGGCGAGCGCCTGCGCGTCCTGGTTTCCGAGGCGGTTGTTCGAGAGCCTGCGTCGGCCGATCAGGTGTGCGTGCGTGCGTGCGTGCGTGCGTGCGTGCGTGCGTGTTGGTCGGTCGGTCGGTCGGTTGGTTCGCCGTCGCCGTTTTTTCGCGGTTAGTCCTTCTGTTCACGCCTGCCTTCCTTCAGGCTCGCTCGCGCCCTTCGCGGCGACTTTTCCTCGCGCCGCGCGGACGCTTCCGAGGTCTGTCTCTCCTTCCCGGCCTGCGCCAGGGCGGCCCGCCGCGCAGACGCCGGGCTCGCGCCGCCGCGCGTCGCCTCGCGCCGCCGCGCGTCTGCGTCGCTCCGCTTCGCCTCTACGTACTCGAGTTCCCTGGCGCCGCTCTGCATGACGCGGAGCGCCTCGTCCACGGGCTCCGCGCGCGCCCTCGCGAGCATGGCTGCCGCCTCCTGCGGCCTCGGCGTCCGCGACCTGGCGCCGCGGCTCGCGGCGGCGTCTCGTCTCCGGCGTCGCGGCGCGGGCGTCGGAGGGTTGGGTGACTGCGTCGAGTTCTCGCGTCTCCCGAGCTTGCTTTCGGGTCTGCGGCCCCGCTTGCTCGCTTGCTCGCTCGCTTTCGCGCGTTCTTGCTTGCGACGCTCCGGGATCCCTCGGCCCGGTTCTGGCCTGTCTGCCAGCAGTCGCTCGCTCGCGAGCTTGCGCGCGTGCGTGCTCGCGCGCTTGCTTGCGCGCTATGGTGGACTGGTTGGGGTTTCTGGTTGGTGGTTGTCTTGCTTGCGCTGCGAGCTCGACGTCGTGCTCGCTCGCTCGCTCGCTTGGGTGCGTTCGCTGGTCCGGGTCCCGGGTTGCATGTAACGTAAACAGGGCTGGAATTGGCTCCAGCCCCCGGAGATGCGAGGGAAGGTGATGCGACGCGATGACGCCGCGCCTCGTCCGTCGCTGGATGCTGCGCGCGCCGCGCTGACTGCCTGGCAAGGGCGAGAAAAAAGGAGGAGGAGGAGGAGGAGGAGGAGGAGGAGGAGGTCTCGAGGAAAGGAATGCCCCGCGTGAGAGAATATCGCAGGGACTTGCCTGCTTGCTTAGCTGCTTGCTTGCTTGCTCACGGAGGATCGATCGATCGATCGAGCATTGAGCATGCTCTGATGATGGCTTGCGAACCTGGAAAAGTTCGATTGTTTAGCTTGCTGGATGCGCAGCTGCAGCGAGCCTTGGTCGAGCTCAGAGCTCGAAATCCTGCGTTTCGTTTCGCTTGGGCGCTCGTCATCGCCGCGAGAAAGCGGCAGGGCAAGCAGCCGCAGCCGATGGTCCGTGGGTGTCGAAACCTTCTCCTCCTTGGTACATTCCTCCCTCCCTCCCTCTCTCCCTCCGCGTTTGAGCTCGCGGTCTCGCAGCCCGCCACAACCAGCTTAGCTCAGCTCCGCAAGCGCGCGCGGGGTGCAGCAGCAGCAGCAGGTGCAGCAGCAGCAGCAGGTGCAGCAGCAGGTGCAGCGGCACGGGTCGACGCGCCAAGAGCGGCGGCGGAGGAAGCGAGACTCCCGCGCCTCTGAGCTGGGACTCTTGGTCCGCGACCGGGGATCCCAGGCGCCCGCGCGGGGAAGCCGGCTTCGTTGAAGCAATCCAGCAAGCGAAAGAAGCAAGCGCGGGGATTTTGATCCGAACGTTGTCACGGGTGACGCGCCCAAGTCCCCGCTGACCCGAGCGCCACTGAAACGGCGCATCACCGGCCAAGCAAGGAGGCAGCGTGCGTGCGTGCTTGCAGCGGGTACTACAAATGGTCTGCGCCCGGCGAGGCGAGGCGGCTGCGACCTGCCGCTGCCGACTCGAGCACGCGGCACCGCGGCTGCGACGGCGGAGCGACGCGAGGCGACGTGACGCGACGCGGTGCTGCAGCTGGCGCAGAGTCGGGCGTCGGGAGCCAAGGTGACTGACTGACTTCGACGCGCGCGTGCATTTATTTGCATGCACGCCAGCACGGAAGAAGGGCGGGCAGGGAATGCTGTGCTGCTGGTGTAGCATTCGCAGACGCGGGACGAGGACGCGATACGAAAGGGACGAAGAGCACGTTCTTGTTGCGCGCAGACGCGGGGGAGGGCATGACACGACGGTGACGCGCTCTAAAGTTCGAGGTCGCATCACTTCGCAGCATTCACTTCACCTTATCGCGTCACATAACGCACATTTCCCCTCAAGAGGCCTGTTCATACCTTCTTCTGCGGCCGCCCGATTGCGAGACCGCGGCGGCGATGCAGGCGGCGGCCGCGCCGCGTCATGGCAGGGCAGGGGTGGAACATTGCAGGAACGTGGCAGCTGGCTTCCGCCTGACGCCCCGGCGCGTCATCAGAGAACTAACTGCCCAGCTTGCGGCAGACAGCGTGGCTGTGGCCCGCACCTCCACTGCCGCCGCCCGGGTGCGGCGGGACGGAGAGGTTTTGTCTTGGCCCTGGTTGGCGTTCACAGGCGCAGTCGGAACTTCGGGTTCGTGACGAAATGGAACATGCGAAGGGGGGCTCCGAGACCTGTGGAGCTTGCATTGGCCTAGCTTAGGTCTAGAATAAAGTTGCCGCGCTATGAAGTATCACTTCATGGTTCGTTCGTGCGTTCTTTCGGTTGTTTGATTGTTGGTTGGTTGGTTGGTTGGTTGGTTGGTTGGTTGGTCGGTTGGTCGTCTTGTTTGCTTTGGTAGTACAAGGGGAAACTGCAAAATCATCCCTTTTGCATTTCATCCTGCATCCCTGCGATACATGCATTCGTTTACTCTGCTCTTTAGCAACCAATGGTGGAGAGCGATGAACCACGTTTCTTTTTCCCTTGCTCTATCCTCTTTCATGATATATGTACTTGAGCACGAACTTTTGGCAGAAAGTTTGTGTCGCGTCGCTTCGCGGCTGACGGTATTTGGGTACATTTTCTTCATCATAGCAACAGAGAGAAGCAAGTCAAGCGTGCAGAAGTAGCAGAGCAAGCAGATGAAGGCAATTACTCTCGTGACAGGCTTCAAATGATTATCTGCAAAGCGGAGGGGCCTGTCTAAATAAAAGGGTGTCGGTACGTCCACGCGAGAAGATACGCTTTCCTACTTCCGAAACACGGAGGAAATTCATCTGAAAAGATTCACCAACACCTACGTATCCCCGTCTGCCCTTCGCGGCTTGCTCGACAACCTCTTCGGGCCTGGGAATTCAGGCTGGCGGAAGAAATGGACGGCCGAGGATGCGGTGAGCATGAACGTCGACGGGGACGAGAGCGCGGTGTCCTCGGTGCCCCGGTACGGACGCGAAGGGAAGGACACGGTCCTGGTCACGTATCTCATGACGTTCATGAAGCTCTATTCACCGCACAGCCTGGACCGCACTCTCCCCTCTTCGGTCGATGGCTTCAAGTCTTCGCAGCGGAAGATCTTTTTTGGTTCTGTGCAGAAGTTTGCTTCGAGCCCGCGGGGAAAGCTCAAGGTTGCCAAACTTGCGGCCTATGTCGCGGAGAAAACGAACTTTGCTCACGGTGAAGAATCCTTGCAAAAGGCGATCACCAAAAATGGCGCAGGATTTCCCGGGCTCCAACAACGTTAATCTACTGGCGCCGATTGGCTCTTTTGGCTCACGCCTTGACCTCGGCGGTGATGCCGCGTCTGCGCGGTACACTTTTACGAACTTGACGCCTGCTGCATGGAAGCTCTTTTCTCGTGAGATGAAACATGTTTTCGACTATGTCGAAGAAGAGGGCGTTCGCGGGAAACCAAGGGTCTTACGCGCCGGCACTGCCAATGGTTGTCGTGGTATCATCACTGGCTTTAGCACAGTCGTCCCGTGCTTCAATCCGGTCGATATTAGGGAGTGCATCCTTGCCATGCTCCGTGGCGACGACGAGGTGTTGGGCCAGGCCACTGATGCCTTAGTATAGAGGCTACAGAGCGAACCACTTAACGGAAGAGACGGCGACATCGTGGGTCTTTGAGGGCATTGTGGTGCGAGGGGAGAAGGAAGGCACCTTCGTCACCGAGGATCTTCCCGTAAACGTGGCAATTGATCGCTACAAGTACAAGACGCTCGCATCGTTGCAGGAGGCCAAGGTCATCAAACGGGGCATGGTGGACCACTGCACGGAGAACAACCCCCGCTTCATCATCCAAGTGGGTGAGGCTTTGGAACTCGACCGGAACCTTCCCGAGGACGCAGGTCTCCGTAAGCTCCCCGGTCTCGAATGCTCCATGTCAACTTTGAGATGGGCATGCGCCTGCCTGCTTTACCGAAACGGGAAGATGAGGTGCAACGGTAGTACACTAACGGGGGATGTCATCAGCAGTGCAACCGCCAGCAGGCAAACCGAGGCGAGACGCGAGGCGGGGACGCGAGCGCGCGCGATGGTGGCGAGCGGCGCGGAGACGACGGTGGAGGTGGGCGCCTCGGGCGCGAGCGGACTGCTGTTCTCGTCGAGGCCCACGGGGTTCCGCGATGGCGGGCGGTTTGCGACGGTGAGCGCAGGCCCACGCGCGCGATTCGAGACCGTCGCCGCGACGCGACGCGGCGCCGAGGCCGTCGCCGTGACAGAGCGCGGCGACGTGTACGTGCTGCAGACGCTGAGCGGGAGCTACAGGCGCGTGAAACGTCTAGGCGCCAGACCCACAAGTCTGGCCGTGGCCCCCTCGGGAACTCCGCGCGAGGCCCTTGTGGGACTCGACGGCGCGCGGGGCGCCGTCTGCCTTGCGCTCGAGGACACCGACGAGGACCCCAAGCGCCTTGGGGGCCATGCCAGCACGGTGACAAGCGTAGCGTACCATCCAACGCGCGCAGTGGCCGCTACGGCCTCTGCTGAACGCGTCATCCTCTGGGACACGGCAAGCTGGAAGCGCGTCAAGAGCCTGGGTGGCGGCGGCCTTGGAATTGCAGATGTTGCTTTTACTCCTCGCGGCGACATGGTGCTCGTGGCCTTTCGCGACGGCTCCGTCATGGGCTGGGGAGCCCACGACTTTGAGCTTTTGGTGCGTCTGCAAACGCAAGATGGTCTCGCGCTCTCTTCCTTGGCTGTCTCACCAGACTCGCGATACGTCGTGGGCGCTGCTTCCGGACGGCTTTTTGTCTGGGAGCTCCGTGCACAAGCGCTCATCCGGGTCGTAGAGCTCCCGACGCAGGTCACCTCCGTGGCGCAGGTCCGATTTGCCGAGGATGACTTTAAAGTCTTGGTTCTCGGAGACGATGGCGTGGTTCGTATCTTGCAGGTTCTTGGTCGGGGGGAAGCACGCGCAACCTTGCACATTGCCACCGACGTCGCTCTGAGCTTTGCGGTCAGTGGCAACACCCTTGCCATCTGCACGAGCACAGGACACCTGACACTTCATGACCTTGATGCGGCAGCTCGCTTCGCCGCCGCCCGCGACACCCGTCGACCCTTTGTCATGGACACGCGCGGTGTCGTTCCTGCCCTCCAAGCAACGAGCCGACGCCGTCACATCGAGAAACTTGCTGGGGCCACCTCGGAACGCAAAGAGGACGCCTCGGCCGGTGGCGGCGTGGGTGCGATGGATGCACCTGGTAGCCCGCCACTTGTGCGCCTCGCTCGGAATCTCAACAAACAGGATAAGAGTCTCAACGCTGCGCAGCTTGCCCGGACGCTGCGACAATTTGGCGAGTTCCCGGAGAAATACCGCACTCTTGTATGGCGCTTTCTTCTGAGACTCCCCGAAAATGCCGCGGCGTACGCCACCCTCACACAAAAGGGCCCGCAACCCGTTTGGGCAGACACGCTGTACGAACGATTCCCCGTACGGAGTCGCAAGGTGTTTGGGCGTTTTGAGCGCGTTCTCTTTGCCCTGTCGAATTGGTGCCCAGTCTTTGAAGAAGTCTCATACCTTCCAGCCCTCGTCTACCCGTTCGTGCGAGTGTACGGCTTTGACGAGCTCGCGGCCTTTGAGACCATCATGCTTGTGATCTTTCGCTGCTGCGGGCACTGGTTTGAGAGTTTCCCCCACATGCCAGTTTTTGTGCTGGCCCGCGTCGAGAAACTCCTCGAGACAGTCGATCCGAGCTTGCTGGCGCACCTTGTCGAGCGCGAGGTAACGAGCGAGGCCTACGCGTGGCCTATGCTGCGCAGCGCTCTGACAGAGGTTCTGGACAAGAAGAACTGGCTTTGTTTCTGGGACCATGTCGTCATGCAAATGCATCACAACATGATGCTGCACCCGGGAGGAATCCGGCGCCACGGGCCCGACGGGGCCGCGTCCGGCTCGTGGTCGCCGGCCTGGCTACTCGAAGCAGCGGTGGTGGCGTACCTGCGTTACTTTCGCAACAGCATCATGTCGCTGCGACGACGAGAAGATCTCGAGGCTTTCTTCCGACGACCCAGTCCACTCGACGTCAAGCGTTGGGTCAAATCTGCGCTGGCGCTGTGCCAGAGCCCCAAGTACCAATCCTTTTGGGCCTCATTTATCGAGAGCGGCGCGTCCGGACCGGGGGCCGGCGTGTCTGTCTCGGAGGCCGAAACATGGTCCAGCACGCCGCGCGTGCTGCCCAGCGGAAACAGCTACCCAGCATTCACCAAATATCCGCGCTTCGTCGTCGATTACGAGACCCAAGAGCGTAAGCGTATCGCAGCCGAGGAAGCACGGCTGGCGGAACGCACCAACTACATCGAAGAGCTGCGCAAGAAAACGGCAGACCTCGAGCACCAAGAACAGAGTTACATGCGTCTTCAACAGCAACTGCTCAAGCAGGAGGAGGAACGACGCGCCAAACACACGGCGGCACAGACGCAGCGACTGGAGGAGAAGGAAAAACTAGAGCGCGCAGCACGGTTGCGCAGGTTGGAGCGCATTGAGAAAATGGAAGACCTTACGAAGGAAAACCTCTCGTTGCAGCAGCAACTCCGCCAAGCCGAAGCAGCCCGTACACAGGCCGAGCTCGACCACGAGAACCAGCTGCGAGAGCTCGAACTAGAGGCGCACCGAGAGGAGGAGCGCATCCAGGCGCTTGAGAGCGAGGCAGCCCTCAAGTTGCAAAAGATCCATGCGGAACGCAAGATGGAGCAAGAGATGCAGGACGTGCGGCTCTCGAGCGCGCGCATGGCGAAACAAGGCGAGCTGGACTGGCGGCTCAAGGAGCAGGCGTGGCAGGTGGAGGATGAGAAGTTACGCATCGAGCGCGAGCTCAAGACCGAGCAGGCAGCTCGCGATTCGCGTCTGCAGGAGATCTCGCTGGCGCGGCGGCAGCTCGAAAGCAAGTTTGCAACGCAGCAAATGGAGACGCAAATGAAGATTGCGGCCCTCGAGCGCGAGCGTCAGGTTCGCACTTTCAAGCAGGACGTCTCACAGACGTTTTATCAAGATCTCGACAAGAAGCTTGAAGCGGAGCGTTTGTTGGCAGAAGAAGAGCAACGCGCCAAGGCGAAGATCACCGGGCAATACGAGGCCTGGACAGAGGGCGTCAAGGCCGAGCGTGCCCGGATTCTCGCTCAGGAGCGGCGACGCGCTCTGGACGATGCCCAGCAGCGCGATGCGAGGCTGGCACGGCTGCAGGAAGAGCAAACCATGCGGGACTTTGAGCTCCAAGCTGAGCGTAAAATGCGCGAAACTCGCGCGCAACTCGACAAGGAGGAGCAAGACCTCCAAGACCAACTCTTGGCTCTCGATGAGCAGCGTCGCTCCGATCAGGCCGTCGAGGACGAGCTCGTGCGCAAGCAGCGCGAGATTGATCTGCGTCAAGCCTACGTTCGCACTTCGACTGGCCGCGAGGGGCGGAGACTACAGGCGGAACGCGAGAATATGGCTGCTCTTCGCGCCGAGCTGGACCGTAGCAATGACAGCGGCGCCGCCGCGCATGAAACAGAGTCGCAGTAAAAGCTTGGATATTGATGTGTATTGCAGTAAAAGCTTGGATATTGATGTGTAGGTGTTTGTGTTTGTGTATGTGTGTTATTAGGATCATAAGAACGAACCTCCGGATGCTGCCGATCATGCGATATTTTTCGTCCACGCTGGGGAAGAGGAGGCTCGGATGAATGGATCCACAGTCTCCGTTTTCTCTCTGCTCATGAAGTGCGCTCGTATTTTTGCACAGAAGTGACACCGTTGTGCGATTGAGGAGCCCCGCTCGTCGGCGCAACCCAACCCATACGGCTCGGATGAGAATTGACAAGAAGTGACGACCATCGAGCTCAAACCTGCGTGAATTTACATGCCGGCTGCAGAGGCGCCTGCACCGGGTCGAGGGCCCTGTTGGTGTGGATGTTGTTGCTGCTGCTGTTGTTGTTGCTGCTGCTGCTGCTGCTGTGGAGAGGCCTGGGGCTGCGCGGTGGGGGGAATGAGACCGGCGAGCGTGGCAATGTTTTCTACAGGCATGGTGGTGATTTCCGGATCGGGCTCACCTGTGCGGCGAAAGTAGCGGCGCGTGCGCACTGTATTTGGAGGCTGACGAATGGTAAGAGTCATGGTGGTGCACATAAGCGTATCGCCTGTGGCGCGGTCCTTTTCCAGAACGCGGGTGTCGAGCAGACGTCCGTTTTTAAATTTGGTGTCCACGGTGAGCTCCTTGGCGCCGACGGTGACCCATACCTTGCGGTCGCCCTGGGATGAAGTCTCGTGGGTATCCTGACCGATGTGCAGCGACCTGTGCACGACACCGAGCTGGGACTGCTGCCAGACGGAGATCATTTCCTCTGTCTGGAGCACGTGCATCTTGAGGTTGAGTTTTTCCGAGGCGAGCGCCGCGATCTCGTCGCACCCGAGCGCCTTCATGTGCGGGTACATGCTTTCGCTGCGCTCCTTGTCGAGCTCCCATAGGCCCGTCAGGTCGAGGCTGGGCATGGTGGCAGTCTCGCTTGCTGGCTGCCTGGCTCGCTGGCTGGTGTGGCCGGCAGGGAAACGTCCGCGCCACGCCGGCTTGCGCCCCGCGAGAGAGAGTCCCTGCAGCCGCGCGTGCCCGTGCGCTGGGTGTTTGCGCACGCTCCCTCTCTATGCCTGCTCCTCGTGTCCTTTCGCCAATCAACGGAGTGCGCTGCGACTGGATTTTCCATCGCGCCACACGATTGGGTCTCTTTATACCGCATGGTCAGGGTCCGAAAGCGGTCTATCGACCCATGCGCGGCGAGATTGACTTGGGTCGGAATCGGAGAACTCGTACCCGTCCTGGCCGCGACGCTAGAGGCCTATTTTGCCCAGAAGTGCAGTGATTGGATCATGTTGATGGCAGTGACGGCCTAGGCCGATGCAGGATGTGCGACCAACGCGAAGAATTCGATGAAAAATCGACGAACTCGATCGATGGATCGATCGCGTTTGCGACCGCCCGCCTCCACTCGGCTCGCTCGGTTCGGTTCGACGGGTGGGCGGCAGCGGCCAGTAGCGACTGGCTCGCCGCTACTCTCCTTCCGCAGCCTAGAGTTCGCGTTCGCGCCTGCCTGCGTTCGTGTTGTCATCAGGGCCCTCGATCCCGAGTTGGACCTCGAGTTTCCTTGCCGGCTCGCCAAAGTTTTGGTGCTTGGCCGGCAGTGGCAGCTGCAATGGCATGGCATGGCATGGCATGGTATGGCATGGCATGTCTGCTGGGGAGTTCGCCTTTTTTAATTTTAACACCAACTTGACTTCGCAAACAAAGAATCAAAGCAACAGAGAACCAAACAAACAAACAAACAAACAAACAAACAAACAAACAAACAAACAAACAAACAAACAAACAAACAAACAAACAAACAAACAGAGAGTCAAAGAAATGAAAAAACGAACGAACCATGCGCTATATTTAAAACCTAGTACTCCTATGCAAACCTAGTTTTCCCACTGGGTTCAAATACTCATTGTAGCCAGGTTTTCTGCAGAGGTGGGACATGGGGAACAATGTTGACCACCTCAGGCCTATAGTGGCAAAGGTTGCCTGTTTCAAGAAACAGACACCGCTTGATGACCCATATAATTGGTCATGTATCGAATAAGAATGTTGCGTGCACCATTGATGTCTCGATCGGCAACGTAGGAACAGGAAGTACTTGGACAACGAAATGTTTTTGCCCCTCCGATTTTGTTATGAATGTGTCCACAACGACCACATGTCTTTGTTGTGTAGGCTTCATCACATACAATAACTTTCGTCCAGGTATTTAATTCCGCGTGTTGAATAAGATGATCTCGAAAAGCGAAATGACTCCACGTCAACATCTTGCGCGCCGTCTTGGATGTAATTTTCCTTGTACCACGAAGTACCATTTGCTGCGTATCGAATTTGGGGATAAGAACGACCCGATAGTTGCTACAGAGCCACGACGCAAACTTGCGATGTAACTCTTTCACGAGTCGTCGAATCCGCTCGAAAATCTTGCGCCAAGCGCGTTTGCGCCGGCTACGTTGTTGCTTGTTCTTTGCTTTGTCAATGAATCCTTGGAGCTTGTCTGCATGTCTACAAAGTCTATAAACTCGTTCGATATCTCCGTTCCCCCACTCCGTTACAAGTCCATCTGCGTCAAAAGTAGTCATGAAGCATCTCACACCGGGATCCATAGCTACAGTTGAATGGCAACTAGGACTGGGCGCATGCTCTTCTTCCTTAATCTCCACTTGTTCAGGTATACAGACATAGAAACATCCTCTGAAGTCTCTGACAACACGAACAGTTGCATTCACAGTTTCAGGAAGCTCTCCCTCGGCAGAGCGCAAATGTGGGCCGAAAAGGCCTGCAAATTTGCCCGACTTTCGGGACCAGTCTCGTGAGCGCACCTCGAAGGACTGCTGTCTCGCCGACTTTGTCCTAAACTTAAAAGATGCTCTCTCACTCGTGTTCGTCACACCCTTATTCTTCTTTGCAAAGTGTGCTTTCCGAGCCTTGTCCATATCGCGCACTGCACAATCTCGTATTTCGCATGGAACGTCCTTGAACCAGTCGTGTTTTTCCTCATATTGCTCGAGCTCAGCACGGAGTAAACTCAAGCTTACATCGCGTTCGACATTTCTGTACTTTGCGACTAGCTTGTTGTATGCGAATCGAACTACTCCAAACCACTGCATAAGCTTTTGTCGTTGTCTCTCGTTTGGGTAGACACGAATCTTCCGAGCCCGAATTCTGCTGGTGGGGGGCACTGCGTTTTCACTCTCAACGTCTTTCGTTTTCCGCTTCATTTTACTCTTCTTTTTGGATAAAATCCGATCTTCACCCGCCATCGCTTGCCGTTCTCGCCTTTCCCTCGCGGTCTCATCATCACTCGCCAGTTCGAGCAACGCCCGTACAACTTCTTTCTCAAGCTTGATGCGCTTCAACTCTGCGCCTCTTTCGATTCGCAGCTGCTCTATGTCCATTATGGCTTGCCACAAGAAGACTAGTGACGGCGAGAACATCGTCTGCGAGTTCGTTGTTGGCGGATCGCACATCGTTGCCTTTACTGTGAACCACGAGTTTCGCGCCAGCTTTAGCAAGGATGTGCTCCATGACGGGATATCCAATACGTGCACGTCTGTCTTTGTGCAAGACGACAACTTCTGCGAGATTGCGTTCGAAAGCGAGGTCCAAAATGGCTTGCGCGCCTTTGCGGCGGAAATTGACGGCAGATCCAATGTCCTTAATGACGCGATGTTCCGGGTAAGCGAGACTGAGCTCGGAGATCTGTCGCTCGAGATCGAGATGTTGTTTCACCGATGAAACTCGTGCGTAGATGATACGCTGCCCGCATTCGGACTTATTCTGGGGCAATCCGACGAGCTGGAAGACATCAGAAACACAGTAGCATCGCTTGCCACCAGGTAGACGAATCACACGAACTTTGCCGTTATCAGCACACTTGCGAAGAAAATCGTCCCCTCCGCGCTACGCGCGGAGGGGAGGAAGAAGTTGGAGTCTCACGCAGCTGCTCGGAGACTGTAGATGTTTGCCTAGGTTGCAAGGGAGTCGAACGATTAGAAAGAGTCTGCTTGCAATTCGGCCACCCTGGTAGCGGTTAACTCGGAACTCGCACTGGGTTCGAGTGCTCGGGTGATTCGGGTCTGCTGGCGGACGAGAGCTCGCGAATGCGTGGCTTCGTGCAGCTTAGACTATGATTCATGCTATGAATAGCATGGTGAAAATGAAATGCGCGGGCTCGTGTAAAAGCGGCATTTAAGGTGATGGAATAATGTGCTGGGCCTTCGTCAAGGCGACATTATTCAGTAATGCGCTGGGCCTTCGTCAAGGGCGGCATTACTCGCTGACGGAATGATACGCGGGGCCTCGTTAAGGCGGCATCATTGCAGCGGGTGCGATCTTTGATCGCGGGTGCGATCGCATCCGGTCGGGCTCTTGGCCGGTGGACAGTCGACGGCCGAGGAATGAGGTGGAGCGGGCCACCGTGAGCGAGTGCAGCGAGGATCTTATCTTAGGCTGCGGGCACGTAAATCTATAAGTCAAAAAGTTTTGTCCTGCACAGTCATCCATTCTGCTTGTCTGTCTAGCGGCTGCCCGGGCGCTGTCAGCTGCCTGCTGTAGCTGGGAACGCGGAGCAAGTGATTTCACCCGTTTGGCTTCGACTTTCAAGGCTTGAGGTGTTCCCGGTTGGGAAATACTCGCAGCAGCGAAGACTGTCTGTGCTGCTCGTGCGCCTCTTCGCCACACCACCGAAGAGCGCGCTCGCTTCGTATAAGCACATGGTGACGGAGCGCTGGGCAGGTCTTTTTTGCTGCAGCCACGGCTAGTGGCCATGGTGGCTGCGGCCGCTGCAGCTGCCACTGCTGCCGCGGTGACTCGGACACGCGTTGAGCGGCCGGGACAGCGCGGGCTGGCTGAAGAGAGGAGAGGATACCCTGCGGGGCTAAAGCACCCGCGATCTGAAGTGCGTTTTTTTCGATGGAATTGTTTTTTTGATTATATTCGTAGCCGAGGGAGCCGGTCTTGACGAAAGATTACTTGTAGAAGAAGAAGACTTGGGAGTAGGCCAATGAATAAGAGCTTCCTCGGCGCGCAGTAGCGGCTTCGCCAAAGTCATGAAGCGGTACGTTCTTGTAGAAATCTTGAAGGAGGCGGTCTGCAGTTGCTTTGAGTGCGATTGCCTTGTCCTTGTTGCCGTGAGCAGC
>BGKB01000201.1:88686-143385 GCA_003116975.1 Aurantiochytrium sp. KH105
AACAGGAAAACAGCCCTATTTGACAAGCGATTGAACGGTGAGTTCGTGGAGACGCGACCGTGCGGAAGACGCCGCAATTGTCAAATTTCTGCGCGAGTTTTCTGCGCAAGTTTGCCCCCCGAGTAATAAATCAGTGCTAAAAACGCACTTCAGAAATATTGTCGTCAATGAGAGGCAGAGAAGGGAGGGGAAGACGCAGAGGGAAAAGGGGAAGACGCAGAGGGAGAAAGGGAAGACGCAGAGGGAGAAGGGGAAAACGCAGAGGGAGAGGGAGAGAGCGAGAAGAAGGGGGAGGGAGAGAGATTGAGAGGGAAAGGAGTGACGATAGTCGGTGGTGCGGGGACAGGGCGGGGGGAGTGAGGGTTAAAGGTAAAGAAAGAGAACTGCGGAGAGAGGGAAAAAGAAAGAAAAGATAACCAACTATGTTATACAAAATAGTTTTTAAGAGTAACACCCGGTTTGATCTGAATTTAAAAGTTGTATAGGCCTATTCCCGCTTTCATCTGATAACATCGTTTTATTTTAAACGAGTATTCGCTAACCCTGGCTAGCGACACAAACTACCCGAAAAATTACCCGAAATTTTGATCTTGTGATTCGTCCTAGCACCTTCAAAATATTCCCGCGTGACTCAAAAATTTGTCCATGCAGGCTTCCCTCCAAGAGAATGGTTGTCCTAGAGTTTGAAATTTCGAGGATTAGTTTTGGTCAAGATTTGAGAGGGGATTGGTTTGGCGCTTGAAGCGAGGAAAGTGGTCTATTTGATCGAAATAGGTCTGGGTAGTGGCGCTACCCGAAATTGATTGGGAATTATATGGCTAAGACCCTCTTAGAGTATTTTTCGCTAATCAAAATAGAAATTGCGTTGCGCTCGGAGAATCTGTTTTGCCGTGTTCGAATTTTTGCAAGTGCGCCAGATCCCCCCGAAACATGCCATTGAGACCCGCCAAGCGCCACGACAGGCCATGCAGAATCACATAAACATCATGCGTCAGCGTGAGTTACATATCTATCGCCTTCCGCAGAGTGAAAACGCGCATGGCAGTACTTGAATATGGAAGCCTGGTATCCCGTGCACTTTTGCGTCTCGTGAGGCTCTCTAGCATGCTCGCTCGGGTCTTGGCCATGCTCGCACTTGACGCAGCGCACGATGAATTTGCGGCCTTTGGCAAGCAAGGTTTGCATGTGTGCTCCTTCTGTGCGGTTCGCCATGATGCCTGGGAGGCGCTTGCTCCTGTCGTCCGATGACCTCATATTTGGGACCTCCTCGCATGGTTCCCGGGCTTCCGCAGTTCCATCTTCCCGGCAGACGTCGCCTCCTTCTCCAAACAACGCACTCAGACTCTGATCAGGACCACTCAAGTTGATGCGCAGAGCCACCAGGAAGTCCTCGAATGAGATTTGCTTCTTTAGCGACGCCCACGACTCCCAAGAGTTACATTGGCTCAATTTGTCTTGAAGGTTCGTTTGCTGGTACGCACGGAAACAGTTGTACAAGATGTACTCAAGCCAGGCCAAGAACATGATCGCATTCAGGCTCAGGCGGGCGGTCCGCTGCGCGCGACCTGCGAGCGTTTTCCGTACAGTGTCCACTCCCCCCCATGACATGGTTCCAGAACGAGCCCGCGACGGGGAGGATCCGTTCGGCCGGTGGAGGGGTTCCATTTGCGATGACGTCGTCGTTATGCCAACGTCAGCGCTGCAGATACTGCTCCATGGTATGGTGATCTCGTGCAAAACCGAGGGGCTTGCTGTAGTCCTCGACGATGTGCGGAGCGGGCTCGCCAGTGCCGATGTAGATGAATTCCAGGTCCTCGTGACAAGCGCAGAGAATTAGCGCCTCCAGGCCCGGCGCTCCAATGCCGAGACTCTGACAACCACAATCTGCATGATCTAGAAAGGGTCCGCATACACCAAAAGGTGGCGAGGCACGTAGGGACTCGAAGATTCAAGAACCGTGCCCCGTCAGCTTGATTGTGGGATATTCGTCGTTCTGGTACTCGCAATCATCCACGTCTTGCTCGTCACCAGAGCCCTCGTCAATCTCCTGTTCGCGCGTTCCAACTCCTCCTCTGCGTCTGGTTTGTCGTTGACCTTCAGCGCTGCGAGGAGCTCGGCCTCCTCGTCATCGACCATCGCGCCATTTGCAACTTCGCGCTCCGGGCCACTGCGTGCTACGGGTTGCTGCACGAAGGACGAGAGCGCAGGAGCAGCCACGGCGCGTCCGCAGGGCGCAGCTCGCGCCGACGCGCGACGAGGGCTCGCTTACTCGCTGCAGCGTCGCAGCTTGAACTAGGCTTGCGAGTCTAACGACCGTGGTTAGGTGCCAGCAGCCTGCGCGAGCAGCTGTAGCGCCACGTCCACCGGAGGAATTTCCGTGCAACTTTGCAAGGAGGAGCGGGGGCAATGTGGAGACCACGTCGCCAAATCGCAAGAATAAAGGAGACCCCGAAGGTATTTAAAGTAGGTTTTGTTTGGTCAACCGGAAATTTCGGGTAGTGGGACTACCCGAACCTGCCGCCCATCGGAGAAAATGATTTGCCGAGAATTTCGGGTAGTGCCACTACCCGAAATTTAGCCAGGGNGGCAGACTGGAATGCGATGCCAGGTGACAAGCCGGCGTTGTTTCCGGAAGACAAGCAGCTCAAGACCAAGCTCGCCAACATGAAGCATGCCCTCAAGAAGCAGAGGTCGGAGGTTTGACGACTTGCTGACCCCAGACGTAACGATAAACAAAGATAATTCCGATGCATTTGCGCCAATCTCACTTCTACTCCGCTCATGCGGCTCGCCCACCGGCCTTGTCGCGCCTTCTACGCCCCCGCAAGGCCCGCACGGACGCTCAGGGGCTCGCAGGTCCCGGTTCTGCCTGCTTGTTCCCTAAGATGCTTCCTGATGATTAGCTGCTGATTAGGTCTTTGCCGGGCCGAAGCAATTTTGCAGGGACACCCCGCACGCCCGCGCGCTCCCGGCCGGCGTCCTCCCCCGGGGTCGCGCGCACGCTGCCGCGGCCGCGCGCCGATCGAGGCAAAGCCGGATGGGTCTGATGCCCAGGAGGCCTTCGATTATGAGGAGACGATCACGTACTTTACTCGTACACTACGTGTTAATTAATTTTTTAATTTTAAAATTTAATTTTAAAAATAAAAAACAGAGCTTTATCAAAACAGGCGATGTTTTTCGATACGGTCGATCGATCGACCAACGAAGAAAGGCAAGAGCAAACAACACGCTCACGCTGGCAGGCGTGACGCCAGCCAGCTCGCGGTGGCTGTCGGGCTGGTCCCGGGGCGGGATTCGAAGGCCGACTCAAGGTCCACGAAGGCACGCGGCGGCGGCAGGTGCGCGGTGCGGATGCCGCCGGGGAGACATGATCCGCGCCTTGATCCTGTTCGGGCGGCGCTCGTCTTCGTGACCCGCTTCCGGTCCCGCCACCCGCGCTACTTTGCGTCATCACGCCCCACACCTCCGCCCCTTCACGTCCCCTTCACTTTCCTGCAGCTGCAAGGGCTAGCTATAGCTCCCCAAACGACCCTCCAAGCACGGCAAGGGCAAGCCCAGGAACCCGAGACGAGGCCAGGCAAGACGTGGCAAGCCCTGGTTCTCTGTCAGTTGCAGCTGCTGCAGGCCGCAGCGATCGATCGCGCGGCGGCGACGCGACTGCGACGCGGCCTGTGCTGCCGACCTCGGCCAGGTGCTGCGCTGCAGACGGGCGGGCCTGGAAGGAACGAAGCGGACGATGCGCGCGCGAGGTCGCAGTGACTCTCACGAAAAGGCTCCTTGCCGCTGCCTGGAAGCAGGCAAGCAAGTATACTACCAGGAAAAGTATACCGTAATCGCAACAAAGGGAGCGAGCTACTGCTACTACAACCTTGGCGAGTTGATGCCAGCTGCCGGTTGCAGGGCCGACTTCGATTTCCTCATGGCCGATCAAATGGTTGCTATCGATCGCATGGCCGATCAATCGGCAGACAATTCGATCCATGATCGACTCGATCTTGCGAGTGGCCTCTCCAGTTGTGCTCGCTGCGAGCAACCCCATGGTGCAAATGACGAGGTAAGTAAATGTCTGCAGCCCGCGCCAGGAAGGGGGAATGGCGACGCGACCAACACGCGCGCTCGGCCCGCCCGCCCGCCCAGGACGGCGCAGGCTCCCTCGCCGCGCGGCCGACCGACCCAATCCATCCAACCAGCGTCGCGCCCGATCACGACGCGCCAGGCCGCCATCACGCGCGGCCCGGGCGGGCGGCCGGGCGGGCGGCCGGGGTAGAGACGCAGCGCCGCGTCCGCGGGCAGGCTCGAGCTGCGCTGCCGCGTCTCGTCGCGTCGCGTCGCGTCGCGTCGCGCGTTGACTCGAGTGGGTCACGCCGTGCGGACTTGCGAGCCGAAAAGGAAAGAGAGCGAGAAGGCGCCGTTTGAGCCGAGGCGGAGCGCGGCACGGCGCGGCCTGGCAGAGCGCGGGGAGACGAGGCGGCGCTCCAGGCTCCGCGGCGCGGCAGCGGGCGGGCGGCGAGGGAGGGCGTCACGCCGGAGGCAGGCGGGGCCTGCGCTTGGACCTGGAGCGATGCGGCGGTCGCGATGCGGCGGGCATGTGGAACGAATGGAATGGAAGAGGATAGCAACGAAGGGGCTCGACCGTGAGCGCCATCTTGGGGGACCTGGGCGGCCCCACGGCACGGCGCAGGAGAGTAAATGCGAGAAGCTCGGCGGGGCAAAGCGAAGTTCTGCAGTCGCTCGCTCGGGCGGGGCGGGCGAGCGGGAGTGAAGGCTTGAATTCGGACTTGGGCTTTGGGATGCGGTCGCGGACTCGAAACCGGGGTGCAGGGAGGAAGAGCACTCGATCGCAGAGCCCAGTTCATCGCCCGCTCCTACAATCTCGTTGCCCGCTCCAGATAGATGAGCTGTCCAAACGTCGACCGCGCCCATCTCGCCGTGCGTGCTGCTCTGCTCTGCTCGGCTCGGCTCTGCTCGGCGAACTCGAAGGCCGCGTCGTCATCGCCTGACCTGCTTTGGCGTCGTTTGGAGAGAGCTTCGCCGTGAGCAGGTTGGTTCTTGGTTGCCAGGTTCGAGAGGCTGGTCGTCCGTTCTTATTCTTGGTTGCTCGCTCGGTTGCTTGCAGTGCAGTTGGTTGTTGGCTTGCATACTAGTACAGTCAACTGGTCGCTGTCGCTTGCAGCGGGTGAATGAATTGAACGGACGTTGCTGTCGGTCGATCGATCGAAGCCGCGAACCGCCGTAGGAAGAAGGAAGGGCCCCACGGACAATCGATGGCACGGCGCGCACGAGGAGCGCCTCAAGCAAGCCAGGCTCCAGGACGAGGGACGCGCTGGACGGCAAGACTCTTGGAAACGAAGGGGGCGAAAGGAAGGTAGCGAGAGCGCCCCTCACGCCAGGAAGCGTCTGCGGTGCAGGGCGGCGGCTTTCAGCCAGCCAAGAAACGATGCGAAGAACGTGACGTCCCACAGTGGCTGTGGCACTTCACAGTGGGCCCACAGTCATATGTATCCTGGTGCTTCCGCAAGACTCACCGATCGCGTAACAGGCACGCGCGCACGCACGCACGCACGCACCGGCAGGCAAGCAGGTGCAACTGCGCCAGAATTTGGCCTCAGAAACCACGGCAGCTGCAGCTTGAAGCCATGGGAAGGCCAAGAGCAGAGCTACGAGCGAACGTCAACCGCTCTGGGCGCGCGGCCCTGGCTGGCGGCAGCTGCAGGGCGAAAGCATGCCTATTAGAAAAATGCACGCTTGCGAGAAAAGAAGAAGCGAACGTACGGCCGGAGCGCTTCAGCCGAGCCGGCGCCACCCTTGGCGGCAGCGGTTGGTAGGTAATATGGAGGCAGGGGGCGGAAAGGACGAGGAGGAGGAGAAAAAAAGGGGCGACTTCTTTTCTGGTCCGGGAGGCGTGCGAAACTTCGTTCTAGGCCGATCGTTTTCGCACAAGCCGCGCACGTACGAGAGGCGGAGAGGCGTCCGAGCGTCTCGCGCACGACGCCGCCAGGAACCCTTGCGGTCTCGTGCCTTCGAAGCTTTTCGTCCCGGCCAAGAGCGAGGCCATGAGTCTTGCCAGGTATAGCGATGGGACATGTGGGCCGGACCAAGGTAGCCAGTGGATTTTCCCGAAGGACTCGCTCGTCTCGCGTGGCATACCTCGCGTGCAGCCTTCTCGCTTATTTTTGACGAGTCTCGAAGTGCTTCGAAATCAAACGCTTGGCTATGGTCCGGCAGAACGCATCCAGCGAGTCTTAGCAGCAGCAGCCAGATAGCAACGATTGATTCGTGTTACAGTTGCGGCCAAAAATTCGGTCACCGGCTTCACTTCCGCGTATGGTCGCGCCTGCTAAAGCAAGGACTAGCAGGAAGACTTGTTTGCGTGGGAGCAAGAGAGCACTCAATTTTTCTCTTGGGACGTTGCAACCGTCGAAGGCGCATGAGTAGATGGATACAATGGCTGGAGATTGGGCTGTTGTGCGGCTGCAGCTGCAATGAGCGGCAGCGGGACGCGTCATGTCATGCAATGCCAAGTCATGCCGTGCTGCTGCCGCTGCCGTTGGCAGTCGCTGTCGCGGGCCATCGTTAGCGGTACGCGACGAAGCGCACCTTCGTGGTGAGCTTCTGGCGATTCTCGCTCCAGAGAGAAGTGTGACAAGTAAACTGGCAGGCGATGTTTCTGGGCTCGCCGTTTGCAGAGTGACTGCCGCAAGAGTCGTTCCAGAAAGTACGTGACCATGCTCTACCTTTAAGGTAGACCAGAGAATGCATGCCCACTTGCTTGTGTGCTTGCAATCTGGAAGAACAAGAGTGCTTCAAGCAAGCGGGAGAGCAAGCTATCTTGCTATTGCTAGCTGTGACTTAGGATCTGAGGTAAGAAAAGATGAGAGCGTCAGTGAATTTTCCTCCTCTCTACAAGCAAGCACGCGCGTGACTCTGGGCAAGATGGAGACACCAGCCATGAGACCCAGAGTTCTCCAAATCGAGGTTGGACCCAGAGTTCCCCTCTCGTCTTCCACTGTGTAGAGTAGACGAGCAATAAAGCAAGCAAGCAGAGGCACACGAATATGGCTCGCAAGCTAGGCAGGGTGGCGGTTGTAGCTCGCGTGATTAAGTATGCGCCGCCGCGGCGGCTCGGGGCGAACTGGATTGCGCCGGCAGCAAATCCGAATCGAGAGATCTTGCGGGGGGCAATTCGCTGCCATAAGGTTTGACCGAGAAGACATCATTCAAGAACAAGAAACGAAAAAGAAAAAGTGACCCAAGAGTGCACACGGCTCCACGGTGCAAGCAAGCAAGCAAGCAAGCAAGCAAGCAAGCAAGCAAGCAAGCAAGCAAGCAAGCAAGCAAGCAAGCAAGCAAGCAAGCAAGCAAGCAAGCAAGCAAGCAAGCAAGCAAGCAAGCAAGCAAGCAAGCAAGCAAGCAAGCAAGCAAGCAAGCAAGCAAGCAAGCAAGCAAGCAAGCAAGCAAGCAAGCAAGCAAGCAAGCAAGCAAGCAAGCAAGCGAATACACCCTTTCGCATAAAAGCATTTTTACCGAGCCAAAGAAGAAGAGGCCCGGATTTGGACGCCAAGCGCCACTGACCACGATGCAGACCCGCAATGTGCTGACTTCCCTCGTGCTCTTCCTCGCAGCATGCACACACGCGCAGGGCGCAGGATGTCTATTCATGGGCACGCTCAAGTCCATCACAGCAGGGCCAAACCGGGTTGAGCGCGAGCTGGAGCCCCCAGTTTGCTACCAGAACAGGCTCTCCGCGACCTACGGCGCGAACTTCCCGGAAACCACGACCAACCTCGACGGAAAGGAGTTCCCCAACAGGAAATGCAGCCTCCAGCTCGGACGCGAGTATGGCTTCGACAGCGCCGAGGAGCAAGATATCATCACAGAGACCGCCAAGGTCATGGCAGAGCGTATGCTCAGCGTCGGCGACTACAATGGCGAAGCCGCCTGCCTCGGCGCCGGCGTCACCAACTGCTGCACCTTTACCAAAACGAGTGGAGTTCGCGGTGCCGACCCGACCTTTACATTCTCCAACGCAAGCTGCCCGCTCGGCGTCTCGTCAGAGTACACGTATCAGTCGCCCGCCGCGTCGGCTGTCATTTCCGAGGAAGACCGACCCGACCTTGTGAGCAAGAGCATGAACCAGCGCATCCGCAAGCAAATGCACGGCGAGAGCTATGGCTGCGTCGACGCCGTCCTCAAGATCAACGACGACCTCGACACGGCTCCGCACGGCGAGGGAGGGCTCGACGAGCGCTTCCGCGTCGGACTCCTTGCCGAGGCTGGCCGCGAGTTCAACGTCCAGGCTCGCTTCAGCGGCAACCGCAATCTTACCATGCATGACGCGCATGACGTGCTCATTCGCGGTCTCAGTCTCAAGATCAAGGACGCTGTCAACAAGAACCAACGCATCAAGCTCTCCAGCGTTGCGTCTGTGGCGCAGCCAGAGAACGCCCAGGTCGCTTTCCAGAACCAGTCGATTGACGCTTTTCAAGAGGACGGTACCGTGGACCTTTTGTTCATCGCCGTGCGTAGCGCCGAAGAGCCCGGCGGGGTGCCCTTCAACATGTTCGTGGACGGCAACCTTGAGGACAACTTTGACAACTTTATCAATGGCGCTCCACCCGCCATTCCTATCGATCAAATTGCGGAGTTCCACATGAACCCGCTCGCCAATACGTACGGTTCGGGCGCGGCGTGGGCGCTGGGCAAGGGCCAGGCTGCCAAGTGGCACATTGAGCCTTGTGAGGGCGAAGTGGACCGCTTGCCGGCAAAGGTGTGGAAGGGTAGCTTCGACGACGAGGATTTCTCGCACACGACCATGCAGCGTCTTCTCAAGAACCGCAAGCTCCGCAACCAGCCGTACCGGATGTGCGTCTTTCTCCAAATCCAAGAGGACGCTTGCGATCAACCCATCGAGGATCCGTCGATTCGGTGGACGTCGAAGCCTATCAAGGTTGCCGAGCTGCAGATCTCGCGACAGAACAAGGTCTCGCACGACGACCTTATGTGTGACTCGACAATGTTGCATCCGTACCGCACGATTGAGGAGCACTTTCCTCTGGGCGCGATCAACCGCGTGCGGCATGCCGTGTACGCGTTCGCGAACAACTTTCGCACGCGGGAAATCAGCTCATGCACCCAACGAACAAGTGGGCCAAGATGATGAAGATGAACAGAAAGGATCGCAAGACCTTTACCAAGATGATGAAGGACGCATGCTTCTACGGAGAGGACTCGTCGTGCGCCTTTCCGAGTCCATCACGTTGAATTTGTATTATAAGCAGCTGTTTTCGAATCATCATCCCTCATTTCTCCGCCTTTTTCTCTGGGCCCGAAGCCACCCGTTGCGTTCATCGGAGGCTTGTGCGCGTTGGGCGCGGAGCCGCAGGCAGTGGCCTCTGCCCTTCCATCCACCAGATCTCTGAGCAAGTTGGCCTCCCAGCCTGCCGGCCACCCATTGAAATCGTGGCGATTGACCGACGCACTCGGAGAAGAAGAAGAATAAAATGAAGAAAAAGAAGAAGAAGAAGAAAAGGAAGAAAAGGAAGAAGAAAAATGACCTTCCACTCCCGCTCTCGAGGTTTGTCTTCACACCTGGCTGGCCGGTGGCTGGTTTATAGCCGCTGACAGCAAGCAGGCAAGCAAGCTAGCTAGCAAGCAAGCAGTCTGACCGAGAAAGACGGTCGTTGCCCTTTGCTTCCGCGAGCAGTCGGGTCGCGCTCGTCCCGGGACACGGCTTTCCTTCGCTCCGACCCGGTCCACTTCATTTTCAGCCCACTTCGCTTCACTTCACTTCACTTCACTTCACTTCACTTCGCTCTTTTCGCACGCTCTTTGCAGCCAGCTCCAGCTGCGTGCGTACGGGCGTGCGTGCGTAAGGCAAGTGGATAAGGCCGGCCACGGCTGCGCTCGCAGACGCAGGCGCACGCGCGCCGTAGCTGGCCGCAGCCGGCCTTGCAACTTATCAAGGCCGATCAATAGCACGAAGCTGGGCGCGCAAGAAACGGGTGCGCGGCAGCGATCAACTCCACGCAGCAGCGGCAGCGGCAGCCCTGCCGGAGAGAAAATCGCGCGCCACCGCTGGTCGTGTCGGTCGCTGTCGATCTCGCGCGGCAGTGGCGGCCGGTGAGGCTCCACGAGTCTCGCCTCACTGTCACGAGTGCGGGTGTCCGTTTCGAGCGCAGCTATAGTATCCTCTCAACTTCGAGGTCAAGTTGGCAGAGACGGCCGTGGGCCAACTCTTCAAGAGTCCAGCCACGCGGCGGCGGCGGCACGGGTTGACGACGCGACATCGAGGCGGAAGCGAGAAAGCCTGCGACGCGGCCAGCCGTGGCCGAATGGACGGCGACGAATCTCGAGTTCCGCGCGGTTGGCAGGCGAGGCGTCGCGCGGCATGGCGCGACACAACGGGCGGGCGCGGAGGGACGGAGGTTGGTGGGCGGATATGGAAAGTCGAGCTCGGCCAGCCGGCAAGTCAGCCTGGCAGGCGGGCGAGCAGGCAGGCATGTGCAGCTGCAAAATGTCGTAAACAACGCGCGCCGCGTCGCCTCCGCCTGGCTGGCTGGCTGGCTGGACTCGCGTGCGCTGGGTCTCTTTCTTCTCCTTCCTAAACCGCCGCCCGCCAATGGGACTCTCGCGCCCCTCCCTCCTCCTCCGCGCGGACTCGACTTCGTTCGCTCGACCTCGCGCGCGCGTGCGTGCGTACGTGCGTGCGAGCATGCAGCAGCGAGTGGCGCGCGCGCTCGTGCTGGATTTGCAGCGGCGCGCGCAGCGCAGTGCTCTGTCGCGGCCCGAGTTCGTGTTGCTGGTGCTGCACGCGCCAGAAGAGGGTGTGTACCTACTTACCCCCCCCCTCCCCTTCTGCAAGCAAGAAATAAGCGCCGCGCTGCGAGGCGTATTCATCGTTGCAAACCACGCGCTACCCTTGGCCGCGAGTCCGGGTCTTGCTCGAAGGCGCGGCCGTCCGGACATCCGTCCCGGCGCGGCGCGCGGAAGCCCTGGCGCGAGCCCGGGAGAGAAGTGGGCTGGCCGGGTGGACGAAGAAGGAAGGATGACGGGACTTGATGAGAGAGGTGCGCTGCGCACGAGGTGAGCGAGAGCGTGCTCGGCGCGACAACGCGGCCGCGCACTGCGAATGGCCGGAGGCGGCGCAGCTTAGCGGTGGCCGGTATCGAGGGAGGGATGGAAGTCGGGTACCTCGCCCCGGTGCCGCGAGGCAGGCGAGGCAGGAAGGCCGTGGCCGGTGGACATGGACATGGACACGACACGCCAGACCGCGCGGTACCAAAGCGACCGCCCCGAGCATAAGACGAGAAACCAGCTCCTTGTCGGAGCCCACGCTCGAGCCATCGTCCATCCCGTCCGTCCCACCCCGTCCCGTCTCGCCCCGTGGTCGCAGCGCGTTGACGCGGACTCCACTCGACTCGACGTGACTGTGAGTCGAGCCGTCTCGAGTTGACTCGGCTCGTCTCTCGGCTCGGCTGGCTTGCGGGAGTTGAGCGAGGTGTGAGCACGAGGCGCCGGAGCTGTCGCAGCAGCTGCAGCTGGCAACGAGAAGACCCTGGCAGGAACTGCATGGCCGTCGCGCCGCGCCGAGTTGGTAAACCAACCAACAATGGCAACTGCAAGTCGCGTCGCGTCGAGTCGAGTCACGTGCATCAGCAGCAGCAGCAGCAGCAGCAGCAGCAGCAGCAAGCGACAGCGGATGCGAGAAGGCCCGACCGTGCTTGTGAAGTGAGTAGAAGCGAGACCGACGCAGCGATCAACGAGCTCGCCTCGGGCCTGCTGGCTGGCCTCCTTGACGGCCTGCGTCGGCCGTCCGCTGGCTCGCTCGCGTGTCTTCAGCGCTGCAGAGCTTGGCCACGGCCGGTACTTTAGAGGAGCAGCGCAGATCGATCGGCCGTCGTGCACGATGCGATTCGAGAAGTAAGTGGCGAGACTCGCGTCGACGAAAGGGGGCGTCCCTGCGGGCCGGGGTCTGCAGCTTCGACAACCTGCACTGCTGGCTGCTACTACACTTTGACTGCCTGCGGCACACGTGCTTGCACATGATGGACAAGAGAGGGGCTCGCCACGACAGATTTTTTCTTTTCTTTTTCTTTTTTGATGCTGGCAGAGGTGGCGGTATGACCATACCACGAGCCTAGGCCAACTACTAGCAAGATATGTCTCTTCCTTTTTCTGGCTAGTCTGGAAGGCTTCTTTCAAGATGGTTGATGAGTGGGGAGCAAAAGCAAGGCCTATTCTTCCAACTCTGCTCGGCTAGTTGGTCATCGCCGCCCGACCAGACACGCGAACCAGCAGATCGGCAAACACAAAACGTCGTAGACCCGCACACGGACCTCCCTGCCCCGGGACTCGGAGATCGATAGGCAGACAGACAAACAGTCAAACAGACAAGCAAGCAAGCAAGCAAGCAAGCACACAAACGAAAGAACAGAAACAAGCCAATGGTGAAGGCAAGAAGTATGTTGGGCCACATCGTAGTCCTGCTGCTCGCAGCTTGCACACAGACGCAGGCCGGAGGATGTCCATTCATGGGCACAATGAGCTCTATGACTGCAGGCCCGAGCCATGCCGAACGCGTGGAGCTGCCCCCGACGTGCTACCAGAGCACGCTCTCCGCGACCTACGACGAAGATTTCCCGGCCACCACAACCAACCTCTACGGGGAGGAGTTCCCCAACAACAAGTGCAGTCTCCAGCTCGGCCGCGAGTATGGCTTTGACACCACCGAGGAGCACGAGATCATCACAGAGACCGCCAAGATCATGGCAGAGCGCATGCTCAATGTGGGCAAGTACGACGCCAAGGGCCCCTGCCTTGGCGCCGGGGCAACCAACTGCTGCACCTTTACCAAGACAGGTGGAGACAACGGCGAGGACGCGACGTACATGTTTTCCGACGAGAATTGCCCGCGCCGCGTCTCGTCGGAGTACACGTACCAGTCGCCTTCCCTGTCAGAGGTCACGTCTTCCGAAGACCCTCCCGAGCTCGAATCAGGCGACATGAATCAGCGCATCCGCAAGCAAATGCACGGCGAGAGCTATGGCTGCGTCGACGCCGTCCTCAAAATCAACGACGACCTCGACACGGCTCCGCACGGCGAGGGAGGGCTCGACGAGCGCTTCCGCGTCGGACTCCTTGCCGAGGCTGGCCGCAAGTTCAACGTCCAGGCTCGCTTCAGCGGCAACCGCAACCTTACATCGCACGATGCGCACGACGTGCTCATTCGCGGTCTTAGTCTCAAGATCAAGGACGCTGTCACCAAGAACCAACGCATCAAGCTCTCCAGTGTGGCGTCTGTGGCGCAGCCAGAGAACGCCCAGGTCGCTTTCCAGAACCAGTCGATTGACGCCTTCCAAGAGGACGCCGATGGTATCGTCGACCTTTTGTTCATCGCCGTGCGCAGCGCCGAAGAGCCCGGCGGGGTGCCCTTCAACATGTTTGTGGACGGCAACCTCGAGGAGAACTTCAATAACTTTATCAACGGCGCTCCGCCTGCAATTCCCATTGATCAGATTACGGAGTTCCACATGAACCCGCTCGCCAACACTTACGGTTCCGGCGCGGCGTGGGCGCTGGGCAAGGGCCAGGCTGCCAAGTGGCACATTGAGCCTTGCGAGGGCGAGGTAGACCGCTTGCCTGACCGGGTGTGGAAGGGCAACTTTAGAGATGAAGACTTTTCGCACACCGCCATGCAACGCCTTCTCAAGAACCGCAAGCTCCGCAACCAGCCGTACCGGATGTGCGTCTTTCTCCAAATCCAAGAGGACGCTTGCGAGCAGCCCATCGAGGATGCCTCTGTTCGATGGATGACCAAGCCCATCAAGGTGGCCGAGCTGCAGATCTCGCGACAGAACGACGTCTCACACGACGACCTCATGTGCGACTCGACGATGTTGCATCCGTACCGCACAATTGAGGAGCACTTTCCTCTGGGCGCGATCAACCGCGTGCGACATGCCGTGTACGCGTTCGCGAACAACTTTCGCACGGCCGGAAACCAGCTCATGCATCCATCGAACAAGTGGGCCAAGATGATGAACATGAACAAGAAGGACCGCAAGGCCTTCAAGCAAATGATGAAGCAAGCATGCTTCTACGGCCCACAAGAACACTGCACGATGGGCACTGGTGCTTAAAAGAAAAAGAGAAGAAAGCAAGAAAGCCATTCAGGCCTCTTCGCAAGGACACCGAATCAAGAACCCAGGAAAACGCACAACAGCAGCAGGAGCAGGGGCAAGAGCAAATTGAGTACAACCCACGGAGCGCGCAGACAGCAGCAAAATCCTCGCCTTGGGCAGAATCGCGGTGCACCTTCAGCGATGCGAGCAAGAGAAGAAAGCCAGAGAGGATCTTGAGCTCAAAGCATGCGGGTTCCGAATGGGGAATCGAGACCCAGAGGAACAAGACATCCTGCGAGACGTTGCGGTGAGACGGTTTGCTGAAACTATGGAGCACTTCGAGCTGACTCTTCTCAGACTGCGCGATAGAATCGCCTTAGCTCCTCTTCCCTCGGACGGAAAAGTGGTAAGCAGGTAAAGGTGCACTTGCTTCAAGCAATCTTCACTTATTTCGAAAGCTATGCAAAAGACGCTTTCTGATCTTAAAATGGTGTTCGCATCCACCGAGGATAAAATGGGCATGTAAATTTAAAGAAGAACACAACTTTTCCAACAAACTTGTTTGTTTGATTTTACAATAGATTCTAATTTGATGGCTGGTCTGGCCTGTGGTCGTCCATGACAAAAGTGAAGGCCAGGTCTTCCGGTTCGTCCACGCACAGAGCGACACCTAGTCCATGCACCATGAGAAGAGTCTCACGTGCCTTGTCCACCACGGCGTTCGTGTCTTGACAGGGATTCCTAAAGCGGCGGTACGACAATGAAGTCCGTTGCCAGCTAGCACCGATCACCGTTGCCGCTGTTGTGCAGGTGAACCCTGACGATATTGTGAAATCACTGTACACATTTGACACCAGCGAGTTGATGGGCTGGTGAAGACAACCTGCAATTTGTGCGGCGATGTAACTCAATCCAAGTTCTGCAGTGGCGATAAAAACACGGCCATCGGCGAAAGGTGTCACACTGGAATCGCGATCGCGATCGCGATCGCTTCCCAGCACTTCTGGGTCAATCGTTACGTTCTGCCAAATGGTATTTCTCGATCTGTTCGAAGGTATGTTCGCTAGACGTGCCAGTCAAAAGTTAAAGAGCTTGAAAAGCAAGCGCGAGATTGCTGACAACACCCACCCAGTCAGAATCTGCTACCATACTTTTTTTTTAAAAATTTAAACACATTCTCAGTCAAATTTCACATACGGAGATAGACGCTCAAGTGCGGCCTCGAGCCGGGTCAAACACCCATGTGCGCGCACAAAGGCAATGACCTTTTCTGACGCACGCAACTCGTCTGCCCACTGTTTTTCACGACCTTTCAAGGCACGATCGCCCAGCGCAAAACGATGGCGCGCCGCTAAGGCCACCACACGATCTTGATGACGTCGCAGACGCGGCCTCGTCGCGGTGAGAACTGCAAGAAGTAATCGCATTGATGCCCCTCGCGCCTCGGCATGACCGACGCCAATACCACGCTCCACGGCGCTCAGCAACTGGGGAAGGAGCCGCACACTTTGTAACTGTAATCGATCGACCAGCGGAGCGCATGCTTTGCCGCTGACCAGCGCCAAAACCGGCATCTCCGTTGCGAGTTCTGCGCACGGAAGCAGTGCCTCAAGCGCCGCCCGGTGATGCTGCATGCGGGACTCACCCCCCACACGCTCCATGTGTGCCAGCGCCCCCAATAGCACCGGCAATGCTACAGCCAGGACGTCGGCATCCCGTGCTGTCGTGCAGGCCTCTTGCACCCGATCAAGCACGAGCTCCCCATGCCAGCGGAATTCCGTGGTCGTCAGCATCTCTGTCAGCCGCCACAGACTTGAGAGTCCAGGAATGCACACACTCGGGGCAGCGTGCTCGACCACCGGCAGGACCATGGGGATGATGTGGCCGACGGCAGATTCCCCGCGAAGATCTGCGCGCGAGCTACGCTGCACAAGACACAACATGGCGTTGCAGGCAATCCATTCGGACTCACACCACTTCTTGGACGCGAGCACATTCCGTAGATAGGGCCACACCATTTGACCTTGGCCTTGGCCGTCCGCTAGCTCTATGTTAAAGTTGTTTGCATTCTGGAGCTCCTTGGCAAGCCGTGCGCAGCCCTCACGCGACTCGCAACGAGGCACAACCTCCAGCGAGACCCCCTCGTGATCCCACGCAGCTGCGCTCACCGTCGCAGCAAGCCACAGGCTCATTTTGAAGTCTCGGGAAGCCAGAGTTTCTAAAGACGATGACACCTTGATTGACAAGAAATGCTCTGTCAGAACAATCAGGCACGCAAGACCGACCTGTGCGCCTTGTATCGCCGCCTCACTCTCCTCGTTCAAAGCTGGCTGTGACACGTGCCATGCGCGCCAGCTTGCGGGAAATCGATCCCGAGCGCAGCACGCGTACTCGCGCACTCGTTCGACGAATGACGCCGAGACAGTGCGCTGGGATTGCAAATATCCACTCAAAAGGCTCGGAAGACTTTGCAAAATGTTAATATCGCCCTCGGCCTCGAGCTCTTGCAAGGTCTCGTCTAGGTTTTCCAAACTGCGGCCAAGAATCTCGGCCTGCTTGGCAGTCACACCTGCACGCACAAGGTCTGGAACAAGCGCGCCAAAAGCCTCAATGAGCGAGTGCTGCGTCTCAAGTTCGGGCGAAGCGAGTGCGCCAACGGCCTCGGAGAGGCGACTTGCGGCCAACTCAAGGCTTGCTTGCGCTGTCGCGAACGCTTGGGCTAGGTCGTCGCCGTGAAACCGCACGACGACCTTTGTGGCTTTCTTGGCAACGGCGGCAACTTGACAATCGACGTTGCATCGAATGAGCAGACGCGCGAGAAGGGACCCTCTGCTGCTTTTGAGGAGCTCGTCGTTACCTCGTCGAGATTCTTTTTCGACCGAGTCTGCAATGTTGTCGCTGTTGTGCAAGGCGTCTACCTCGGATTCCAAGCAGCATGACGCGGCCTCCACGGCGGCCAAGACAACCTCCCAGGGCTCCTGGTCTCCGGCCTCGAGTGCCACTTTGGCGAGTTCCCAAGATTTGACGGCGTCCTTACGCGCCAAGAGCTCGAGAGCTGCGGCACGGGCCGCTTTCTTTCGCAATCTGTTGGTTGCCACGATGCGCAAGCGCTCGCAGGCGGCCTCGTCCGCGAGCATATCCGCGTCGACAGCACCGCTCGAGGCAAGCATGGCGGCCACGCCTATTTCGCCACGGGCGCCCGCGGAGACGAGGTTCGCGAGCAAGGTCGCGCGCTCGTCCCACGACAGTCGACCCAAGGCCTCGCCATGGTCGCCCTCTCCATGCTGCACGAGCGCAAGCCACGCGCGAGCCTCCATTCTTGGTCTGATGAGCGGACTCCTGGGCTCTAGAAAGGACGATACCGTGCGGGGCGAGGGCGCAAGACAAATTCAAGCCTGAGGCAAGGGCGAACGCAAAGTAAGGCAAGGTGTAGATAGCACGAATAGATGGGCAAAAGAAAGCAACGTGCCGGTTCATAGTCAATCAGAAAATTAGTACATTTAGATGCAAAGGTTCATTCATTCGTCTGCGCCCTGAGCCTTGCCCTCAGGGGAAGAGGTGGGCGAGGACGCGCGCGTCTTCGGAGCGGGCTCCGCGTCTGAAGATTCCGTGGGTCGCGGCACTGAGGCGGAAGAGAGCCGAGCAGCTGCGAGCTCGCGCTCGAGTTCCCGGATACGCGCCACAGACTGCACAAGGCCACTCTGCATAGCCTGCTCGACTTCAACGACGCGCTTGGCAAAGTCCTCCCGCTCCATGACAAGTTGGCGCTCTTTAAGCGTAAGTGTTGCTTCGAGCATGTTCACCTTGCCCTCAAGTTGCGCGGTTTTCTGCTCGAGAAGAGAGTTTCCAAAACGAAGCGCATCGAGAACCTCTTGAGGCGGGGCCATCCATCCCTGATGGTCCGTCTGAATTGCGCAATGCTGCACTTGAACTTGATGGATGTTGCGTCTGCGCTGGCTGTGACTCTCGTCACGTTGTGTCCTGGTCGTCATGGTCGAGGTCGAGTCCGGGGACGAGGTCTGCATCACCGTTTCCTCTGTGAACTCGGACTCTGTGCAGGTACTTGCGCCGACGGAGCTGCATTCCGGTTTCACGTCAATTTCAGGGGTGGTTTGCACTTGAACGCTCACCAGACCAGCGCGTACACGTCTGCTCTTCGCGCTGCCACGCTTCCTTGAGCGGAGAGTTACATTTTCGTTCATGACGCCTCTGTTTTCATGGTTATTGTTTCCGCTCGCATCGTGATGTTCATCCTCGTCCTCGTCGTCATCAATCTCATCACCGCCATCATCGTCACCGTCATTGTCTTCATCCTCATGATCATCGTTGCTTTCGTCTGCCTCTTGTGGGCCGTGTGTGTGACCTTTGGTGATATCCATCGCATCATCGTGATCGGCGCGTTCAATTTCCGCGGTAGAGGCGCAGCCCATGCCGTCAGCATCAAAGGTTGTGATCATTGCATCATCGATAACCCCGCTGCCCTTTTCTGTTTGCGTCGCGGTCGATTGTGTGAGCCAGTGGTCCGTCTGCGTTGCCGCGTGCAGAGGTGAAGACGAGGGCGAGGACTTTGTCACGGAAGCCGACTCCACGACGACGCGTGGGGCTCCTCGCGTGCCGGTGAGCGAGGTCCGGGCTGTTGTCAAGCCAGAAGCTGCAGCAGCCGACGGGGGCGGATTTTTGGCGTTAGATCTGCACATGGGCCGCCGCGTGGATGTGGCGTGGTGCGTCTGCGTGTGCCTGGCGGACTTGGCATTAAAACTGTTTGTTTCGCACTTGCGCTTCGAGGCGCCACTCCCGGAACCATGGCCATGTTTGGGTCGCGGATTCGGTCTCGAGACAGCTGCCTTTTTCGTCCCTGTCAATGCCTCGTTTTCCTTGCCAATACCCACGTCGCGAGGTCGAGGCTTGGAACCACCGCGTTCGGTACTTGTGGGAAAGGAGGACGAGACGGTCCGGCCGGACGATGTCTCGTCAAAGATTGCTGATGAGAGGGACGCGGACGAAGAGGGAATGACTGTCGGCGGTGCCGACACGGGTCTTGGGACGGGAGGTTTCCCTTGAGAAGCAATGGTCGCATTAGTTTTGGCGATCCCGTGTCCCCCACGCGAGCGGCCCAACTTTGACCTCAGATTGTCCTGTGGCTGCGTCTCCATAAGGTTCGAGCCTTGTTGCGTCGTCTGCAGGCTTTTTGGACCGCGGTGCTGGTGTTGTTGTTGTTGTTGTTGTTGTTGTTGTTGTTGTTGATCCTGCTGCTGCTGCTGCCGCTTCTTTTTCCACGCAGCAAGTTTTTCTTCCATGGACCGCGGTGCATGTTGCTGTGCAGGGCCCTTTTGGCCCTCGTTGAGATCAAGCATGCTGGTATGTAACCGCAATCGATGCAGCGGCCAAGACGACGGTCTCGGGCGAGTAGGACTTGAGCCCTGCTGTTCACGTCGCGCACGTCAGAAAGGGGGAGAAAGAGTTCTCCCTGGTCGCGCACGAGGTCGCAATTGGGGGAAGACGAAGGTTCTAGCGCGCTGCTTGGGCGAGTTCGCGTGAGAGCGCGTGCGAACTCACCTCGCTCTGCGCGGCCGAGGAGACCAGGCGTCGCGGCGCGGCGGGGCAGAAGAGTGCCGCGCGCGATCACGCTCGCGGACTCGTCGGACGCCAGGCCGCCCCGCGGCTCCGGCGAGCGCGCAGTGGAACGGAGTGAAAAGGCAGGCAAGGCCCTACCTCCAGGGCCCGCGGGGGGAAAAAGGGCCTCGCGCGCGGCTCGAAGACGGCCCCGCCCCTCCTCGCGCCCGTGGGCGGGCTGGCTGGCTGGCTGCGCGCAGGGGGGACGCGCGCCCGCGCACGCGCCTGCGCTCGCGCGAGCAGTCGCGGAGCGAGAGAGGCGGCCTGGCCGGGCTCGGGTCGTCGCCGCCTTGACTGCGTTGCAGCTCTGCTGCTGCTGCTCCTGCAGGAACAGCAGCAGCAGCAACAACAACAACAACAACTACTTTTTGAAGGTCGGTTTTCCATGATTCTGATCCTTCCAGACATTAGGGAGGTTATGAATGATCTGAAGATGCGAACGATCCAGAGATGCCGGAAACCATGAATTGAGTTGTGCAAGATCTCGACGCTCCATAAGATCCGAAGAAGCTGCTGGGTTTGCGCAGCTGCGCGTAGGCAAGGCGAGGTTTGCGCATGCCGCCCTTGCCACGGCCACGACACGAGCACGGATTGGCCAGCCGGCCGTGGCTTTGTTCTGTGTCCTGCTTGGCGGCAGCGGAGACGAGAGACCTCGAGGCTGCCGCTCTCGCGGTAAGATCGCCGACGCTGGACTGGCCTGAGGAGAGGGAGGTTCGGCGGCGTCCGAATCTACGTGTGCGCCAGCCAGACGAGATGAGATGAGCTGGGAAACGAGACGAAGGGAATGAAGGTGAGGATGGCGATGACGTCCAGCACGTCATCGCAGTACTACACGATTGTTCATGAGCAAGAAGAAGAATGACCAGGACGAGAGAGCCGCCGCTTGATAGGGAACGAGGAAAGAGCGAGGCCGAGCGAAGAAAGAAGCAAATGCACAAGGCAGTCGCACGGCAGGCAAGGCAGACAAGGATAAAAACAACCGAGGCAAGCAAACGAAGAATCAAAGCGGCCAGACAAGCACCGCAAACAAACGAGAATCACATCCGAGGAAAAGACGGCCGGCCTTGGCGGGGCAGGGCGCCTGGCTGCCGTCCTCGGCCGCTCGCGCGAGGAGGGGAGGCGCGAGGCTCTCCGTGCCGCCCCGGCTGCGTCGCGCGCGCGCGCAGACCGCCTCGCCGGCCTCATCCCGGGGCGCACGAGCATCGAGCACGGCGCGGACGCACGCGAGGCGAGGCGAGGCGAGGCGATAGTCGCCCGCCCTCCCGCCCGCCCGCCGGCGTCTGCGCGTTCGTCTGCGCAGGCAGCAGCCTGCATGCGCGGAGCGACGGCGCGGCCCCGCGTCTGCGAGTCGTGATCGCGCGACGGCCATCTCCATCTCGCCTCGCGTCCCTTCGGTCCCTTCCTCCTCCTGCATTCCCCGCCCACTTCGCTCCTCGCTCGTGCTTCTCGCTCGCGCTTCCTGCCCTGGCGAAAAGTCGTCCACGCCAGAGCGCGGGAGCGAGCACGCGGCCGGGCCTGGGATGGCGCTGGCGCGGGCCGAAGAGAGGTCGGCGCCAGCGGAAGAGACCGCGGATAACGCTGTTACCCTCGGTCTCCAGGAGAGCAGCGCGGCCTTTCGGGCAGCAGCAGCAGCAGCAGCAGCAGCAGCAGGAGGAGGGGAAGAGCAAGGGGATTCGCGCGATGTGGAAAGGCCCTTGGGGGCAGCCACCAGCGATGCGGCCCAGGAGGAAGATGTCGCGCTGATGCAAGCAGCGAAGGAACTGCAACGCCTCGCGGCGGCGAGAAAGAAACCACTGTCCCCGCAAGCAGCCACGTCTCTTCGCGACGCCTTTAAAGCTCTCGAAGATACCCTCGCAGCAGAAAACAGAGCCCTGGGAGAGCCAAAAGAACGATCAGAAGAAGAAACTGGCCAGGTGTCGCAACCTCGCTCCACGACGACAACCCCTCCCAAGAGCGGAAGCGAGGTCATCAAAGAAGTCCTTTGTGGCTTTCTCTTGGTTGGTGCCGTCATCGTCGTGTCGTTCATTGGCGGAAATTGGTTTGTTAAAACGTGGGCGCATTGGGTCTTGAATGCTTGGACAAAGTACGAGGTACCCATGATGGCGTCTTCCATGATGCTGACGGCTCTTGTTCTGAGCACGTACACGAGCCCCATGGCAGACAAAGAGGCGCAACAGCAACAGCAGCAACGACAACGACAACAGCAACAGCAACAGCAAGAACAGCTGCTGCAACGGGAGCAACAAGATCGACACGCTGGTGAGCAGGAAGAGGCCCAAGATGACGTTGATGATGCCGCCGCGCATACTTCGGAGCACCCGACACATGGCGACGCAGACGATACCAGCAGCGCAGCTCGTACGCAAGACGACGCGCGCACCTTGGAGGAACGACGAGTCAGTGCTCTGGAAAGGCGCAATAAGCATCACAAGCGCGTTCGCGAGAAACTCTTTGAGACCTTTTGCTCCTTCAGACTCTTGGTCGGCTTTCCCGTGTGGCACGTGCTCGTTCGTTTGCTCACCTACTGGACAGTGCAGCACACAGGGTTTCGGGAAGACTTTGCCTTTCGCATCTCTGTTCTCCTGTCCATTCTCGCATCATGGAACTACACGTCAATAGTGTTGCGCCACATGCTTCCCATCTTCCTCGTCAACTACAGTTGGCTCATTGGTGGCAATAACTTCACGGCGGTCGTTTTCTTTCCGTGGGACCTCCTCTGGCGATCCTTTGACTGCTGCGTGCTCTGGCTGACGGGCCGCAGCGTAGTGCGCGGCGTCATCCTGCGCATCATGCTGGAGCTCATCGAGCCCTACAACCTCGACATTTCAGAAATTGTCATGACGCAGCCGACGTGCCATGACGATGCCTTTGCGCCGGCCTACGCTGCCGTGTATCCGGACTCGCCACACCTTGTCCCCGAGGACGCCGGCGACTGTCTTTCGCTCACGCAGGCAGAGCTCTTTAATCTGGTCTTTAGCGCATATGGTGCGTTTCGCATCGTCATGTTCGTCATTCTCATCGTTGTGCTGCGCCGTCTCGACGCGTGGCGCATCTTTTGTAAGTGGTGGCGCGACCGCGAAAATACCATTGAGGAGCTTGAAAAGGTCCTCGCCAACCGCGACAAAGTCTTGCAGTATGCGAAGCGTAACCCCTTTCGCGCTAAACTTCACGCTGACCCTCGCGCCTTTCTCGCGACCAAGCGCGAAGACAATGCAGAAACCGGCGACGGCGAATCGCCCACAACCTTCAACGGCCCCAATGGCTTCAATGGCCCCAACGCCGCTGCTTCGGGCAACTCGCTGTCGGCATCGCTTCAGCGATGGACACCTCGCGTGCGCGACCTCGGGATCAAGTCATCCATCATGCGTATGCGGCAATGGAAGCCGTCGACCTCCTTGCATGCACGGCTGGGCGAGCGGGCCAAGAATTCAACTCACGTGGAGCGTATCGAGGCCCTCCGCAAGCAAGTGGTTGAGATCCACGGCGTTCCTGATGCCTACGACTTGCTCTTTCGCAAGGTCGACCTACGCATCGTGCGGGGCGTGGACAAGAGCGGCAGGGGCGTCTTTCTCCAAGTTGCTGCGCAACTCCTTGCTTTCCCAATGAAAAAGCTCAAGAACGGCTTTTGTGTTACTTTTGAGGGCGAGTCCGGGGTCGACGGCGGTGGTCTCACTGCCGAGATGTACAAGCTCGTCGCAGAGGAACTCTCGCAGCTCTTGCCTGAAAAGGAGCCCGCAAAGAGCGCTTCTTCAAATGATGTGGAAACCCCGGACGATGGCACAGGAACCACAGCGCACCGTCAATCGGTGGTGGCCCCCACGTCCGCGACCGCTTTGCGTACTCATCCGCACATTCTCCGTGCGTTGCCGGATTCAACGCTCATGCTGGCGGCCAACCCGAACCTTGAGCTCGTACACTATTATGCTTTGGGTAAACTGGTTGGCCTGGCCATTGTTCAGGAGGGCGTTTTCCAGCTTCCTCTGAGCTCTGCCATGCTGAAAATGATGGTCGATCTCGAGATTGATAGTGAAGACGTTCGCGCAATCGACCCAGTCTACTTTGAGAACCGCATGCTCACTCTCCTTCAGCAAGGTGGTGTTGATCTCATGAAGAACGTCATGGATGTGGAGCAGATTCCCTTTGTTTGGCTCGACAGCAATGGTGAGTTCGGCGAGGAACTCTGCGCCAATGGCGCGCAACGCATGCTTTCCGAAGAAAACAAGCTAGAATACATTCAGCTTCTCAGCGAGCAGTACGTGTGTGGCGAGGTTCGAGAGGAGATGCAAATTTTCCTCTCGGGCTTTCACGAGGTCATTCCTGTGAATGCCCTTCAAAACAACAACATTGACTACATCGACTTGGCACTTGCTCTGCAGGGCGTTCCGGAGATTGACGTTGACGATTGGAAGATGCATACGCTGCCGCCATCCTCCAACGACACGTGGAGGCCCGCGCAGGGACGTGGTGCAGTTGCAGAGGTCGACACCGATCAGCTCTTGACGTGGTTCTGGCAAGTCGTGCGCGAGATGGACTCGGAGCACCGTGCTCGTCTTTTGCAATTTTCTACGGGTCTTTCCAGCACCCCTGTAGGCGGTTTCCGCAACCTCAAACCTCGTCCTTTTAACATTGTGGTTGACCTTCACCCGGACCACTTGCCGTCGGCGGTTACGTGCTTCAATACGCTTCGCGTCCCTGCCTGCGATTCGAAAGAAGACCTCAAGAAACGTCTCTTGAAAATATGTTCACAGCGGCATCTTCTCGAAACCTTTGGCGAGAAGTGACCCACCTCCAAGGCGGCTGGCTGGGAAAAAAAGGAAAAGAAAAGAAGACGAAAAGCAACCCACGTCACTGGAAAAAATTAATCATGTGACTTTCATTTTCCAGCATCGTTCCTGATTCCATATGCAAGAAATTTCTATAAAGTGCAGTGTAAAAGTCATGTGTCTATCTTTTCCAAGCATCCGTGCAACTGCACTGCACCCATCACGGATAAAAGCCCCCCCCCAAAAAAAAAAAACAAGACAAGAAATTTAAGAGTTGTTTCGCCGTGATTAGGACGTCAATTCCCCGGCGAAGTCCACCTGCATTACCCCCTCTACCACGGTCGCCGACGATGGCGCGCTTGGCCTTGTCCTTCAGCCGTTCGTCCCGTCAATATTTTCCACGAACATATCGCGCACCACGGCACCAGTTTCCGTCTGGGAGGCAATGCAGAACTTTTTCCGGGGTTTGGACGTGACGTAGTACTTATTAGTAAGTTTGTGCGCCTCCGACGTAACTCGAAGTCCACCCCCTCTTTGAACCAGAAATGGCTACGCTGCCCAGTTAAGAATTTTTTTTGTGTAACCCGGAGTCTAGGCCTACCCCCTCTTTGAACCAGAAATGGCCACGCTGCCCAGTTAACGGAGGCGCTCTCGGTCATACCGAAAAACCGCGTCACCCGCGCCAACCTGCATGGCAACATTAAAGAAGCCGGGCATTGGGCCGATACCATTCTCCAATTTGCCTTGCTTCGATCCTGGAACCCAGTGGCGAATCAGCCATGTTCCTCGTTGAGGAATGGAAAGTCTGGAGGCACAGATCAAAAGCGATACTGGCGAATTGTCTTTCGAAAAGATGGTCAAAGCATACGAGCCTTTCACCATCGCAAACGATGATTCGCTGGACTACGGCCGTATTGCTCGGGTCACCGCGGACCTGGAAAGTCCATTCACAGTGCAATAAATAATAATAAGCAACAAAAAAACTAGAGAACAAAAAAGAAAAGAAGAGGAGAGAAAGCCGTGCGCGCGAGCGCGCATCAGGTCTTGCAGTGGCCTTTCGTTAGCGCGCGAGAGAAGACGCGATCGAAGTCTTCGCAGTCCTTATTCAATTCGTGGATAGACGCATCAATCTTGGCCTGAGCGAAGTCGATGATGCGGACGGTACCAGCATCGTCCACGACAAAGTTCCGCAGCAGCACGTCGCGGTGCGCGACGCGAGCCGCGTGCACAGCCATGAGCGCCGCCCGGGCCTTATCTCGAAGGTCCTCGCTCACGGTGCTGGAATCGAGCGACTCGCCAGCGTAGGTGGTTGCGACGATGAGGTCGTTGAAGATGTGGCGGCCGCCATAGAGGTACCAGGGCACGTGCGTCCCCCAGAGGGAGCGCAGCTCGCAGTAGACGTCCATCTCGTGCCAAAAGGCAGACTCTGCCACGTGCGTTTCTTCCCGGGTTTTCGCCGGGGTCATGACCTTGACGACCGTGTCGACGCCGCCCGTGTCGACGCGGATCGTGAAGCCATACTGGCCTTCGGGGTACTGCTTGATGACGTCCAGCAGCCCCCCGGCGTAGGGAAAGCTAAGGTCGCTCTTCAGCGGGAGAAGCTCGCGCAGGGCCTCTTTGTCCCCAAGCGAAGCGGTGTCGGTCTGAACGCCAGGCGGAGCGGCTCCGCGTTGCCCGCCACGTGCCGCCGCCCCCGCGCCGACGTGATAACCGAACCGACGCCAGACGTCGGCCCATTCGGGGTTCCCGATCCGAATGTCCGTCTGGCAAATGGCCCGCAAATGCTCCTCGTCGAGCGCCAGGCGCGCCGTGCTGACCAAGTTGCGGCGCAACATGCACACGTACGCATGACGCATCGATCCGCGACCCGTCGCCGTCGAGAGGAACGGGTCCGAAATGTGCAAGACGTTGTCGTTGTCAATCTTCAGGAACCAAGTCCTGTCGGTGGTGGAGAGAACGCCGTACTTGCAGAAAGAGCGTAGCATGTAAACGTAGATTTGGATGATTGGATAGCGAAACCGCACAGAGCTTTCCCGGTTGTGGAATCTTTCTCCCAGTTCCCAATATTCGACCAGGTCGTCGCCCATCTCCCAGGCGCTGTTCACAACTCCCCTGGCCTCATCGAGAGATTCAGACGCACGTTGCGCGTACAACTCGGCGAGATCATCAAGATCGTCTTCGGTCAGGCCATAGGGAAACTTCGCAGGCGACTTGTGCTCGTGCACGAGGAAGCGCGCGCGGTTCGGATTTTGCGGGGTGAGGATGCCAGCCCTGGAGCGATCAGTGCCATTGGCCATGACGCGAGACCACACATAGTCCACCCGGTGCCCAATGCCCGTCGCCTCTGGGGTCGCATTGACATGAAAGGGCGTCCATCCGTTTGGCGCGGTGTCTGCATAACGCGATAACACCTCGCTCAACGCTGGGTCCATGAACCTAGAATACAAGCGATTGAATGCATAATTCTCGTTGATCTCAACGATATCCGCAATGTTGGTTCGAAAATCACGCGCCACGACAGGAACGTCGCCGAAGCCGGCCTCCCGCCTGAATTCATCCCATCCAACCTCGTCGTGGAAATCCCGCCAGCGGGTTACACGCTTGGGGAACAGGTCGAGGCGGGCTTGCACGCCGGCTTGGGGCGCAAGACCTCCGCGACTCCTCGACGAGGACTGCGAGCTTGCGCGGCTTCTCGGGGCCAGATCGTTGTTGAAAAAATTGGGATCAACTTGCTCTTCGCGTTGCATCAACTCTGCCTCGTATGCATCGAGATGGGCGACCATCGCGCCGCGTTCCATTGGCGTGTCAAGAAGGACCTCGGCGAAAGGCTTCGTGGTCGCCATCGCGCCGCCCTTCCTCCCTCTTCCACGCGCGCGCTCCTCTCCGCGCTCCTCTCCGCGCCCCCTCTCTCTCTCTCTCTCCGCCCGCTCGCTCGTGCGCGCGCACGCAAGCCCTCTCTCCTTCCCTCGCTCGCGTGCGTCGTTCTGGGTCTGCAGTCAAGAGGTTTCCGTGATTCTCTCGCTCACGCGTGACCAACTAGGGTTAGGTTAGGTTTGAGGGGGTGTGCGGGGTGTAACATTTTTTTTTTTAGCGAGAAGAGGAGTTCAGCCTGCGGCGCGCCGAGCGCCTGCCGTCGCCACGAGCCCGCGGGCGCTTGTTGTTCGCGCGGAATTCGCTGAGGCGGAAGGCCGCCTTCGTGCTGCGCAGCGTCGCGGCGAACCTTTTCGCGTAGTCCTGCGCAGGAAAGGCGTCGGCGTTGCCTCGGCGCAGGGCAAATCTCGCGAGCACATTCAGGGTCTCCCAGCGCATGTCTTGGCCTACAAATTCCTCGGTGATCGTTTCGCCCAGACCTGTGCCCCCCAGCGGAAGCAGCGCCTGGCGGATGACGACGGCCCTCTCGTAGTATTCGCGAAACAGCTCGAGGAAGGCCTCCCGCTGGACTTCCTGGAACTTGCTCGGGCCGAAGATTTGTCGCAGCGACGGGCGGAAGGGCTCGACGGCGAGGAGGAATCGGAAACGCCGCGGGTCCTCGTCTGTGGCGATGAACTCGGCGACAGATTGGGTCTTTTGCAGGCTGGGCCGCGCGCTTTTCAGGGCAGCATGGAAAGCGACGATTCTGCCGGCGTCGTCCGCGGTGACTGAATCGAAGGAGCGGAGCTGTCTAGCGATGGCGTACACGGAGGTCCCGTTGTAAGCAATGCGCCCCCCCACCCACCATGGCGAAGTAATCCACGCCGCGAGATCCGCGTACCGCGCCACGGGGACGCGCCGAAGGGTCTCGACGGTTCCGTGTGTCGCGAAGAGGTCGTTGATTTCGTTCAAGGGCGCGACTTTCGCGGCAAGCGCCAGGCCACGGCCGTCGACGGGAGGAAAGTTCTCCCGGACGAAGTCACGCCTGCTCTTCCGCCCGCTCGGCCCGCTCGGCCCGTCGATCTCGATCAAAAGCTTCGCTGCGGGTTCGCACCTCTCGTCGAAAAAGTTGGCGGGAAAGATGCACCGGCCGTTCGGGGTCAGGATGTTTGTGTGGGCGCCCGCTCTCGCCAGCGCGAGCAGCTCTGGCTTCAAGAGCCACGGCTTGTAGACGCGGACTATTTCGCTCACGACGCTCGGGTCCTCTTCGTCGCCAACTCGCCTGACAAACGAGCCGTAGATCGCAGAGTAGAGAACCCCCCTGGCGCGGGCCACGGTGCGCGGGTTCGGCGGGTCGCCCGGCGCGTCTCCGACCTCGCTGGCGCTGTCATAACAAGTTTGCAGCAGCCTGTCCAAGGCCCCGAGGGACCCTTTGCACCGCGCAAAGTTAGTAAACAGGGTGACGGCCATGTTGTCGAGATCTGTATCGCGAAAGGGGCGTAACGTCAAGTCATACGCGGGCCACCACGAGCGCGGCCATCGCATGCGGCATGCTGGGCTTCATGAGCGTCGTTGCGACCTTTCACTGGATGAGTTCCTTGGGGCAGCTACGGCTGGGATCCGCGTCCCTCGCGGGCAAGGAAACGCACATCACATTATTCGTTCACTCCTGATCACTCACGACTTTTTATTTTATTTTTTATTTTTTTTATTTATAAAAAATAAAAGACTAGAAGACAACAAAGAGCAGCTTTCCCGTTCCATTCGCCCCAAGGAAAATAAAGTCCGCTCGTTTTCTCCTCTACACGTACACACGCCTGAATAAGGGCGTCTTACTCCGCGTCCGAGCCTGAACTCGACCCCGAGGATGATGAGCCCGACTCCGAATCTGAATCAGAGTCCGAGTCCGAGTGCGCTCCACCTTCTCTAACTTCGAACGAGACTTTGTGCACCTCGTTGACACCCATAACGGAGTCACACATGACGTAAACGTTGAGCTGGTGAGCACCCGTTTGTCTCGGTGCATCAAAGGAGAGTTCGAGATTGACAGACTTGCCCACCATGACGCGCTTGATGGCAAAGAGCTCATTGGTCTCGGCATTGCCCACCACAGCCCAGTAGTTTTCCATTTTGACGCGAGGATAGCGCGGCGCGACGACCTTGCCGTACACAGGCGCGACCTCGTTGGCTTGACCATTCGCATCTTCGTCATCCTCGTCGTCATCCTCGTCGTCGTCGACACGTTCAATGGAGACCTTGAGGCGCACAGCGCCGCCTGTCCGGACTGAGGTCGCATCTTGCACATCAACCTTGATGTCCAAGTCGGGGTAGGCATTGCAAAAGGCTGCCACATCCTCCAATTTGCTGGCCGGGAGCTGAAGAATCGAGTCCCGCTTGTCGTCCTCCAGTTCAGCAATGTCCATAACATGCTTGACGCCAGCGGCCGTGCAGCGCGCGAGAATGTCCGCATCGAAGTGCGGGATCTGAAGCAGGGGCGAGTCCGTGTTCCAGCAGCCCTGCACCACCATTTGCGAAAGCTCCATTGCCGCCAGAGCTGGACGTAACCAGCGATTGCTCGCAATAATATCGACCATGGCAAAAAGCAGACGTGTTGCCTTGTCAAGCACGAGATTGAGATCGGCTCGTTGGTCTTCCGTGAGCGCGCGGTGCGAAAAATGAAGCTGCAACAGAATGTGGGTCTTGACGTGCGGCCGACTGTAGTCTGGCGCGGGCTCTGACGGCTCGCGAGGCGCCGGAAGTGGAAGGTGCCTGGCCAAGTTCTCGAGACGCTGGTCTTCGCCAGCGCGAACAGGGATGTCCTCGAACTCGGCCGCTGCGGCAAGTACGTTCAACACCGTGCGCAGCTTTGACTGCGCGCGCAAATTCACCGAGAAGAGCTCGATGGTCATGTACTGTACGTAATAGTACGAGGCGACCATGCCGAGGTTGAGCGGGGCCACGTCCATCTCATTTTTGTCGATCTCGATGCACTTGCTTCCAGCCAGCTCATTGAGTGTCGACTCGGTGAGCTCGGACAGGTAGTCGGAAAGGATCTCGGGCGAGGTGCCCACGAGCTGGTAGTATGTTGGATTCTTGGACAGACGCCGGTAGAGCAGCGTCCACGTCAGGTAATCGACAGCTTCTTGCTTGTTCTTGATCACGCGGGACACCACCTCGGCGCACATATGGTCCGCGAGTACGTGATCCAGGTGGCTTTCTACGGGCAAGGCGTCGTGCAGAAACTTTTTGTAGTATGCTTTGCGCTTGCTGTGGCAAAAGACGAGACACTTGGCCACGTCCTTGAGTGAGATGGCGCGGCCCACCATTTGCATGAGGTCTGCGACGGGATAATCGAGGTAGCGACCCTGGGCCCCATCGTACTTTGCCGTGTCCATTACGACAACCACGTCGGCACGATGCCGGAGCCCCCAGCAGATGTCACTGGTGGCGACGAGAGTGCGCACCGTGCCCGATGCGAAGCACGCTTCGACGATGGCCCGGTCTGCATCGGCCATGCCCTCGTGCATGTATGCGACGCCTTCTCGCAGGGTGCTGCGCAGTGCCGGATCACGGATGGCCTCGAGATGAGGTGCAAGTTTTTGCTCTGCGTCCTGCGCAACAAAAAAGTGTTTGCGCGAAGCCCAGCGGCGCGCCTTGCGCAACTTTGCGACGGCTTTCTCGTCCTCGAGGGCAGAGGCCCCAAAGCTAATAAGGTCCACCGCAGTAACCTTTGCCTGGCGCGTTGAGGGCACAAAGACGAGGGCGGCTTTTACACCATGCTGGCCGTGGGCCACAACGGCGTCAAAGACAGGTCTTGCCATGGCCAAAAGGCGAGTACCAGGCTGATGGACGTCAAAGCTGCGCAACTCGACCTCGACCGGATTCGGACGCTGCGACGGGTGCAAATTGATGGTTTTTTTGGCCCCAATCCAAGCCCCGACCTCTTTGCCATTGGCAAGTGACGCCGAAAAACCAACGATGCGAAGCGAAGGCGAAGCAGAGGCCAAGAAGCGCATGCGTGAAACCACAACCTCGAGCACCGGTCCCGGCGCAGAGCCGACAAGGTGGAGCTGGTCGGCAATGAAAAGGCTGACGTTCCGTACCGCCTTGCGTTGTTTCCATCGGCGCGAAAGGTTGTCCCAGTCTTCGGACGTGGCGATGACAATATTGGCCGCTGCGAGCGCCCGCAGATCGGCCGTAGTGTCGCCCGTAAGCCTCGCGACGACGAGACCAAGCTCTCGGCCGAAGAGAGTCTGCCACTCTGCGTGGCGCCGGTCGCACACTGCGCGGAGAGGGGCGACGTACACGCAGGTGACAGCGGCCCGGTCTTGCGCCGTTGCAAAGGCCCGAATGATGGACAGTTCCGCGAGGACGGTCTTTCCCGAGCCAGCAGGCGCGGCCACGAGCAAAGCATCATCCCCGACGGCGACATCGGCAAACGCTTGCGTCTGGACAGCATTGAGAACCTTGAAGCGCGCACCGAGGACCTCATGGTACGCCTGGCGAACCCATTGTGCATCTGTGACCCCAAGCGCCTCTGCCGCTTCTTGCGTAGCCGTCTCGACGGCAAGCGGGCGAAGATCAAGGAGCTCCGTTGGGGGTGGGAAACGCTCTGGGAGAATAAGCTTTCGGAACGAGATGGGAAGAACCGTCGAGGCGTGGAGAAAGCGCTCACAAACGACGCGGCAAAAGTATTGAGGCGGCATCGGATCCGAGAGCGGGACCATGAAGGATGTGGAGAGTTCTTGGCCCGCGTTGCGCTTACCAACTAGGGCAACCTCGTGGTGAAGAATTGTCTCTGCGTCGCAATCCTCGACAATGACGTAAAAGAGTAAGACCTCTCCATAGAGATTTTCGTCAAAGTTAAAATCTGGCGTCAGCGTAAGCTCAATGCTGAGAGTTGATCGCGTAATGGGCTGGACCACGGCCGAAAGATTCATCTTGGGAAAGCAATGGATGACGCGATGCAGATCGCGCCCCTGCTTGACGCTCGATGATGCGCCCGCGGCGGGCCCAACGCTGATGAGTTCAGCAAGTTCCTGCGGAGAGAGGTCCCAGAGTTGGTCCACCGAGAGACCGCGGCGCTCAATCCGTTTGAGCACATCTGCGCCGACGGGCACGTCAGCGAGCTGGCGGAGAAAGCACTGCGTGGGCCATATACGGTGCTCGCACATGTTGGCAAGGGCCAAGCATCGCTGCGCCAGAGCAGCCCAGCCACGCACGAGACAAATCTCGAACATGGCGCGCACGAGACGATTGGCGCTCTGCTGAATAAAGACGAGATCGCAAGCCATGGCGTAGCCTTCGAGACGCATGCCCGAGATATAGGCCTGTAACAGGAGATTCACCTTTGCCGAGGCCTCCTCGATGCCTTCTTTGATGGGGATGGGGGCGCGATCCGCAAGCTGCGCGAGCTCCACTTTTTCTTCCTGGCGTACAACAATGTTTGAGAACTCTTTGGAGAGCGAAAACATGCGAAAGAGATCAATGTCACCCATGGTTGGTCGCAACAGCTCGTTGAAAGTCTGCATCGAATCAAAGGAGACATAGTAGTGCGATGCGATCCTGCCAAGCGGGGTCCCCTGGAGCGCGCCGGTGCGACGATCGTAGCGCACAAGCTGACTCTTGTCCAGGAGGAGAGCGGCGCTGTGAACGAGGTCTCGACGGCGTTGCAAAAGGCCTGGGTCCTCGTCGACCTCGTCAACGGGTATCCCATATTGCGCAGGACTTTGAAGCATGCGCACGTACAGATAGGTGTAACCGAGCCAGTGTGCACCGTCTTCGATGCTTTGCACACCGCCCATGACGATTTCTGCGTTGAGAGCATCTGCGAGACGTCGAATAAGCTGCGATTCCACGGGGAGCTGCTCGTTGAGAAGAGAGAGGTAGAACTGCAGCTCGGCGTGGGACGTGATGATGATGCCCTCTCCCTCGGTGTCTGTCTCGAACTGCGGGCGGCCCGCGCGGCCGAGCATTTGCAGAATATCGAGCTGGGAAAGCTCGGTCCAGCGGCCCTTTTCTGGATCGTAAACTTGTGTACCCTTGATGATGACCGTGTGCGCAGGAAGGTTGACACCCCAAGCAAGCGTGGCCGTGCACACAAGAGCCTTAATGTAGCCTCGTTTGAAGAGATCCTCGACGAGGGTGCGGTCGGCACGGGGCAAGCCCGCGTGGTGCACAGCGAGACCATGAAGAAGAACGTCCTTGAGGTCTGGGTTATGAGCCTCCTCTTCGACTGATGTGCGTAGAATCTCGCGCGTGGCGCGGTCCTCGGCATTGAGGAAAATACCAAGTTGATCGCGCTCCTCGGCCAGGTCCCGAAGATAGCGGGCTGTGGCGGCTGTGTCTTTGCGGCTGTGTACAAAGACGAGAACCTGGTCCTTGGGATTATTCTCCAGCGCCGCGATGATCTTATCGTAGCAAATCTCGTTTGCTTTTTGTAAGCGACGAAATGGCTTGGTTTCGGTAATGCCAATGTATTGTTGCTGGAGAGGTACTGGACGAAAAGAGTTGTCAAAAAAGAAGAGACCTTTGTCAAAGGGCACACGGAGAAACGTTGCAACGTCTTTGTAGTTGGGAAGCGTGGCGGAAATTCCGACGAGACGCACCCGTTGCTGTGTGACCTCTTGCTGGCGAATAGCGCGGGCGATGATGGCTTCGAGCACGGCGCCTCGTTCATTATGGAGAAGATGAATTTCGTCGATGATGACAAGCTTGACGAGCTGCGTATAGGCGCGCTCGCCGGCCTTGCGCGTGACAATGTCCCACTTTTCAGGCGTTGTGACAATCATTTGCGTCTGAGCAATTTCAGCGCGACTAAGCTGTTGGTCGCCAGACAACTCGCGAACGGTAAGACCGTGACTGGCCCCGAGTCGCTGACCAAAATTTTGCACAACCTCTTGGACGAGGGCCTTCATTGGAGCCACATAGACGATTTTCATTTCGTTTTTCATGCGAGCTGTATCGACCTGGCCGCTCGAGGGGTCGACGAACTTTCCAATCTCGTGCAAGACCGTGAGCATGGCAACGTTGGTTTTGCCGGCACCAGTGGGGGCACAGACGAGCAGGTTGAAGTCCTTGTGAAGAGCAGCAGGCATGATGCGAGACTGCACACGGTTCAGTGTGGTCATGCGCGCAAAGGCGCCGTGCGTGAAAGTGGGTAAGTCTTGGATGGCGCAGAGTTTTTCGTCCTTGAGAAAGGGCTTTGGCTTGAGTGGCGGCACGTGGACCTCCTTGAAGGCTTTGCCTTCCCTAACCCAGCGCGCACTCTTGACACGGACCTCTTTATTTGTCATGGTGTGGTCGCCGGCACCAAAGGCGAGCGCTTGGAGATCGAGTCGGCGCGGCGCGCGAGCATTCGGGGCATCCTCCTCCTCCTCCATGTCCTCATCGCCCTCATCACTGTCTTGCGCGTTTCCCTCTTGGTCCGCGTCGCGAACCCGCATGGCATTTGCGCGGCGAGGCCCGCTGCGGCCTGCAGCAGTGCCAACGCCACCAGTGGGGTCGGCAAGCATTGCGAGAATATCGCGACCACCACCAGGCTCGCGATCTTGGTTCATTTCGCGCTCAATGGCGGCGCGTTCGGGATCCGAGGCGGCGCGCTTGAGCTTTGTGCAGTAGAGAATCTTTTTCCGATTGGCAAGAAGTTTTCTGATGAGCGCAAATTTGTCGAACTCGAGGAGAAGAACGAGCTGGTTCTCGCACGCGCGTTCGTTGGGTTCGGCGAGGGCTTGAAGCACCTTGTCTGCGAGCTCTTGGGCCTCACGGGCATCAGGAAAGTAGGTTGCCAGCTCGCGCTGGACCCAGTGGGCGTCAATCTCGTGGACGTTGAGGGCGTCCTGGTCGGTAGCACCGGCACCATTTGCTGGGCCCTTTTGTTTGGCGGTTTTGCGTTTGCGGCGACGTGAGGCTGGGTCGGCGCCGGGGTCGGAGTTGGCATCACTGTCACTACCGCTGCCGTCGCTGTCGCCGGCGCTGCTACTGCTGCTGCTGCTGCTGCTCTTGCTGACGACCTCGGCAAGCTCATCGTCTGATTCGTCCGAGCTGTCTCCGTCAAAGACGACAGCGACGCCAATATCTCCAGATGGGGCTGCGTTTGCTGGAGTGTCGTCGTTTGCGGTCGCCATGGCGGTCTCAAAGTCATCGATGCGTTCACAGAGCCGAAGAACATCTGTAAAGGCGGCCTTGGAGAGGCGATTGCCGAGAAGCTTCCTGCACTCGGACTCTTTGCGGGGCGCTGTGAGCTCTGGATCTTTAATGATGGCCAGAACCTCGTCCGCTGCGCTGTGGAGGATGTCACGCGGGTGGTCGCCCAGAAGGCGTTGCAAAGCTGCAAGAAGCTCTTCAAAGACTAGACGCGTCTCGCGTGTGGTGGGCCTGTAGGCGCCGAGTGGCGTATCGTCTGCGGCATTTACGAGAGCAGCATCCTCGTGGTTGATTTGCTGGGCCTGGCTGCGCGCGTCGCGCTCGCGCTTCTTGGCGAGTTTGGCGTCGAGGTCGGCAGCGCGGGTCGGCTGTGCCCTTGCGCCCATGTCCGCGACGGAGACCTTGTTGCGCAGACTCTGCGCCTCGCCAGAGGGCTCATCGTGGTGTCTGCGCGAGGACCGGTTCTTGAGCACGAGGTTCGAGTTGGCGTTGTAGTCGTAGAGCCGCTGGCGCGCCTGTTCCTCCGCCATGGTCTCGTCGTTTCCCCTGCCTTTTTTCCCTGTCTCGTGGCCAGCCACAGCCGCAGCTGCGCGCCGCGGGCTGGCTGGCGATGGCGAGCGAGCTGGCTGCCGGCCGCTGTGCGCCGCGGTTGCAGGCGCGGACGGGGTGGGCGCCGCGACCGCTTGCTTGCCGCGGGGGCAAAGGGGTCCGGCCCGGGAGCGGGCCTTACGCGCCGCCCTGGAGCGGCCGAAGCGGCGACGATAGATGTTTGTCTGTCTCTGTCTGTCTGTCTGTCTGTCTGTCTGTCTGTCTGCCAGTGCTGTCTTGTCTGTGTATTTGGCCTTCTTGTTGTTGTTCTTCTTTTTCTTTTCGTCAAGCCGGACCCTCGTTGAAGACCAAGAACATCGAGGAGCGCGAAAGCGAGAACGATTCGCCAGCGGCGCGAAGGCTTCGAGCGGGCGGCAATTTCGTTTTATTTCGTAAAAAGAGTATAGATTCAATGTGATGATGTTCAGGCAGTGTTGATGGCGTGCATACTCGTGGCGTCGTCGGCATTCACGGCAGCATTTTTGGCGGCGGTGGGGTCGGTAAGATCTTGCTCGCCGGCACGGCGCTGGCGCTTTTGCTCCTTGCGAAGGTCGCCAAAATCCTCGGTGACTTGAATCTTGGCAGCGCGGTACTGCTCCTTGTTGGGCATGACGTTGAGAGCAAGAAAGTCGGTGAGAAGGACGGAAACGCCAAATAGCGCAGAACCAGCAGCAAGCTGGAGAAGCAAGGTATTGAAACTAAAGGCGCCAAGGCGGCCCGTCTGCTGGACGATGACCTTGATGCCGTATCGTTTCTGGATGCGGCGGGACATGGCGATGGTGGAATTGATGTTGACCACATCGGTGCTCGTAGTGACCTTGTAGGAGGAGTCGGGAAGATACTTGACGGAGATGACGTACGAGATTTCGTCGCTGGCGCCCGACCATGGGTGTATGTTGGTGTAGTCGATGGTGAACGTGACAATGTGACCCCGCGCCCGCACGGACTCGTTGGGCTTGGACCCCGAAGGCTGATCGATGTCGAGATCCGCGGCCCCGAGCCACGAAGCCATGTCGAAGACGTCATAGTTGTCGGCCGCGGGAAGATTTGAGTCGACAAAACATGGGGCGGATTCGGTATTGTCGCCGTTGCTATTTCGAACGACGCGACCGTCATCGGCAAGCTTTTTGCAGAGCGCGCCATTGTTGGGGATGGAAAGAACGCCCTTCATGGAGCGCGAGACGTCGGCAATGGAGCTGTCCGTGCTGGCCTGCACAGCGTGGTCGACGAGCAGCGTAAAGTCTTCCACGCCGGCGACGAAGGAGTCTGACGTCTCGTTGAGGTTCTCCCAGAGGGTGTCGCACGAGACGCTGTTGTCCGAAGAAGCAGGGCAGTTGTTGACTTGAGCCACTTCGAAGATGCGCGTGGTAAGCAGGAGCTCTCCGCCTTCGATGACACCGACATCGAGCTCGTCTGCGAGCGAGCAGTTGCGCTTGCGTACGCAGGTGTCGTCCTTGCTGGTGAGATACTCGTCGGCTGCGCAGCCGATGGAGGTGTCATCTGGGGTTTGCGAGCAATAGCTCGTGTTTTGCACGGCGGGAAAGACAGTGTAGCAGCCCAAGTCATCAATGGGATCGCAGCCAATCGAGTTGGTGAGCGAGCGCAGCGAGAAGCGATGCTCTCCATAGGGGGCCATGACATTGAGGTAGCCCGTGTTGTAGAGAATTTGGTAGAGGAGCACGTAGATCATTGTGGCGATGAGGAAGACATAGTTGAGCAGGCCCAGCCTTCGGTCCTTGATAGCGACCATCTGCTTTGTCTTGTACGCAAAGAGCTCGTCCACGTCTTTGCCAAAGAGCGTTTCTGGCAAAGCGAACTTCACCATGGTGGCTGGCGGCTGGGCAGCGGCGGCGGCGGCGGCAGCAGCAAGAGCTCCAGCGAGCGACTCCCCGTCCGTCAGCAGACAGATGGCCTGGCGGTAAACCTTGCTGCCTCTATCTGCCTGTCCGTCTGCCTGTCAGTTGGTTGAGCACACCCGAGGAGCGGGGGCTCGCTCAGGCTGGGCTGGGCTGGGCTGGCTTAGGCAAGGCCGAGGGTTGATGTTTTGTTGGTTCGCTTCTCTCTCTCTCCCTCCCTCCCTCCCTCCCTCCCGTTCTTTCCGCCTTTGTTTGTTGGTCGCTCTGTCGCTTGCGCTTCTTGTGGGCGTTGGCACGAGCTCCGGCTCGCGGGGTGCCGCAAAAAGAGCGCGCAGTAGGGTCTCGCTAGGCCGCCCCTAGGCGCGCGGCCGGGAGCCGGCGGGACGGACGGTGCGCGTCCCTCGTCGTTCGCATCTGTTTGTTTTGGTTGGGCTTTCGGCATTTTCCGCTCCGGTATACGTGTAAAGTACACGGAGCTCGGTCGTAGTAGTGGTCGCGGTCGTGGCGAGGAGGAGAGCAGAGCTGGTCCGCCCGGGGGCTCCTGAGCAGGAGGAGAGGAGAAGAGCGCGCTTGCTTGCGGACTTGGAGTTCGCGATGGCGGATAGCACGGCACGGCGAGGAGGAGGAGGAGGAGATGGCAGGCCCGCGGGTGCCGGAAAGCAAATTGGGAGCTGGGCCAGGGCCGGCTGGAGACGCATTCTCTGGCCCCACTTCGGAAAAGGGAGGGAGGGGGGGGGGGAGGGGAATAGGGAATAGGGGAGGATGAAGAGCGGGACGGAGGCTGGATGTGCGCCATTCAAAGGATACGTAATAAAAAGTAAAGGAAAAAACAATGTTCATTAGGCTCTCGACATCATGATCATTTGGCTCGCGGCATCGAGCATGATGGGCGTGGACGTAGCCATGCAGTCGATCTAAGGGGTTATCAAGCGAAGAAGAGGACTCGGAGGGGGAAGCTGAAGCTGCACGCATGACTCTTGATGATCGCGCGCGCCCTCTTGCTCTCTCTCTCTCTCTCTCTCTCTCTCTCTCTCTCGTCGTCGTCTCTTTCCCTCCCTCACTTGTGTGATTGCACCGCGCTTTGTGCGATCATGATTACGTGTATTGCGGCTTGAACTTTTGCGCCTCACGCTTTTTGAAGTTGGCAAAGAAATCAGCGCCCCCGTGGCCCGCGCCCGCCAGACGACGGTCAAAGTCAGCCTGCACAGCAGTTTTGCGACGCGTATCACTTGGGGAGCTCGGAGACCCGGGGCGGCCTGATAGCGTCCGAGAGAGACGCCTTGAAGCGCGTCGCAAGAGACCCGAGGTCGCGCCACCCTTCTTTTGGCCGGCAGGAGCGGCTCCGTCTTGGCCCTCTTCGTCTTCTTCATCATCCTTTTCCAGGGCTTCTTGAAGCTTGCCGCGAAAGGCGCCACCGACCGTGGGAGCGCGCTTTGGCGCAGGCGCAGGCGCGGTCCCGTCGGCTTGGAATCGCTCAATTTCCTGTAGCGACTCTTCTGTGGAGATGCCCTTTTCGCGCTGGTAGTTCGTCTCAAAGAGGCCCCATTGCTGCTGGTTGTAGCGCTTCTCGCGCTTCTCGGGACTGGCGGTGGCCTCGTTCTCACGCACGGCGTTGGTGACGGCGGTGAGCTCGTCCTCGTCGCCGTCGACGTCGCGCAGCTTCTCGCCGCAGTGCGGGCAATACACGGGGTTGAGTCGCACGGGCTCGCCGCACTGGCAATACGTCTTGCGGAAGCGTGCCGACATCCTCGAGCTAGAGCTCGAGAGTACCTGCCTTGCCTTGCCTTGCCTTGCCTCGCCTCGCTTCCTCGCTCGCGCGATCCCTCTTCCGCTGGTCGCCCGACCGGAGCTGCAGCGGCGGCGGAAAAGGGCCTGTGCTCGCGCGCGCGCTCGCCGGCTCGCGCGCTCGCTCGTGCGTGCCTTGCTCGCTCGCGCGTGCCTTGCTTGCCTGCTCGCTTGCTTGCGGGTTTGCCGAGCGAGGGAGCAGCAGCGCTTTGCGGGCGGTAAGCGAGAGAGAGAAATGGGCTCGTGCTCGCCTGCCCGAGTCCAGGGTGTGTGCGGGCGGCGCGTGCACGTGCTCAGGCCCGGGCCGCGCGTCGTTGGCGCTCGTGCTGAGGGCCCGTGCGCGCGCCGCGCGGCCTCCCATTGTCTGGCTTGTTTTACTCTGACTGGCCCACGCTTTCCGTCGCGAGCGCTGAGGACTAGCTGACTGTCCGTCTCGTGAGCGGCCGGCCAGCTGCGGCTGCACGGTTGGCCAGAAGATGGAGGGAGTGTCGCGACGCAAATCTGCTCGGCGTGGACGAGAGCGCGGAAGAAGGACAAGGACAAGGAGTATGGGGGCGAACGAGATCAAGACGCTGCAAGGTTTTGTGGGTCTGATGGTGTACTGCATGTGTCTCGTCATGATCGTGACCAATGAGCAATGGTCAACGATGGACATTATCGGGTCCTCTGTCGTGTTGACACTTGGTACGATTGGCTATGCCTCGCTTCTCGTCATGTCGCAGCGCGCCGAGAGGATTTAGCGATCAAGGGACAGACATCACACTGATTCGCAAGCTGTACAATTTGAGAAAATGATAAATAAATTGCCATCCGAGTTTGGCCTACGATTTGCGCATCAAGATTTTTTTTTGCTTTTGAGCGTCGTGGTCATTCTTCTTGCCGTGGAAAAGACAAGACAAGAGAAGAGAAAAGTAAAATAATCTATTGAACATCTGTCACGTGTGTGTCTATGACTGGGTATCCTCATCCTGCTTTTCGTCATCGCCAGTCTGCTGTGCTGGATCAATGGCCTTGTTGCGCACGCTAGTGACAGAACGCCTTGGTAGCATGCCCGAGCTAGAACGCTGACGAGATCGTGAGGGACTCTCGTCAGATCGTAGTAGAAACGCATACCAAGCAGAGCAACCTTGGACCTCTTTGATCTTGCTCAGCGAGGAGAGATAGCCGTGAAGCTTTTGCACTTGTCGATTGAGGTAACTGGGCTGAAGCGTTGGAAGAAGCGTGGAGGAAGGCAAGGCCGGCAACACGGGGACGTCGTTGGGCCCGAGCTTGACGTCAAGCTCTTTTGCCAGATCCTTGGCAAACGTCTTGAAATCGCTATAGCGGCGAACAACATGCGCGCCCTCGTCGCTCTTTGCGACCATGACGTTGATTGTGTAGCTCGCAAAGGACGAGGTCGTGCCTGGCTCGCGGCAAATGACATAGCCTGTGACAGCGACGGAAAGCTCAACGTCCTCGGAAGCGGCGAGATCGTCGTCACTCAAGGGCGAGCGCGGAAGATGGAAGGAGCGCTTCTTGATGGAGAGGTCCTCGAAGCGTGCATGTACGCAGTGCTGCGAAACCAATCTATGCCAGCGCTCGTAAACCCCGTCGCGGGTGAAGCGAATGTTAATGGCGCCACCGCCCGTGTACACGAGACGCAAGAGACGCTGCATGCGCGACCCCTGCACGAGGTGCACGGCGGTAAGGTCAATCTGGCGAATGGGTTGCAGCTTGGGTTCTCGCTCAAAGTAGTTGATCGAGTCTGCCCCTCTACGGAGGGCAAACCATTTGGTGCTTTTGCCTGTCCACTGGGTGCTAACGTTGACAACGAGATTTCCGTAGCGGACAAGATCGAAAAGGTCCGAAGGCGGCTCGTCTTCCTCATCTTCTTCGTTGTCCTCATTCCCCTCATCCTCATCCTCGGCAGTGTCCTCGTCAAGAGTCCCGTCGGTGAGCGTGCCATTGGTCTCATCTGCAAAATCATCCCTGCTTTCGTCTTTTGGTGACATGTCATCGCCGTCGCTGTCCTCGTGCAGAGGCCTGTCACTTGCGTTGGAGGCGTTGCTGGCATCACAATGCGCTGAGTCCGGGGCCGAGGCGATGCTTCCCATGCGAGATCTTCCTGGAGAACTCGCGCTGGTGCGAATGTTGCTCATGCTGTGTCGTCGCGGGCGATGCTGTTCCTGCTGAGCCTGTTCCTGCTGAGCCTGTTCCTGCTGAGCCTGTTCCAGGTTGCCCTGGCTATAGAGATATGCTTGCTGGGCCTGCTGAATCCCATCGACCCACCACTGGGCAATCGTTTGCGACTTTGCCGAAATGTCGTAGGTAACGGTGCCCTTTGCGCTAGGATCGCGTACCACGAGCATAAAGGCCTCGGAAGGGCACTGCATGGTAGATGGCGTCCCAGTGTCTTCGCGCGGAGGCATTTGACCGTCTTTATTGGTGGCGTCCTGTTGCGATGCAATGGATGAGGATGAGGAAGATGATGATGACGAAGACCAAAACGAGGAGGTGGAAGAGGATGCATTTGTCGGGGTCGTGGACGCCTTGGCATCTCGACCTGATCCCTTGTCCTTGGCAAGGACCTTTACACGAATCTGGCAACGATCAAGAGGAATCGAGGTTAATTTGGCCCCAGCAGCTTCTTGCACATCCTTGTCAAAAAGAAACAAGCCGTCGTCTTGGAGAACGCAAAAACGTTGTGCCCAGAATCCCTTGACAGGGCCTTCTTCCATGACGGGTTCGATGGCGAGCGCAGGGTGCGACAGACTGAGCTGCATGCGACGTGGAGTGACGCTTGCTCGGATGCCCCTCTGCTTGTAGAGGAGCAGGATTGGCATGAGCGACTCGCAGAGGGTCATGATGACGCCGAGGGCGAGTGATGTATTGCCCCAGTATGACGAGTGAGCGCTCGTTGCTGAGGCGAGCTCGACGACCCGCTCGTACCTCGAGGTGGGGAGGCCAAAGTCGATAGGCCGCAGATGCAACTTGGAGCTACGCGTGGCATCGTCGGGGGTGAAGTGGAAGAGCTCGGCAAACTTGAGAAGGATTTCCTCGAGACTGAGGCTATCGACCTCGGATGCGTGCGGAAGCGTGACAGTGACGCCGGTGGCCTCGACCTGTTCGCGGATCTGCTTTCGCTTCTCTTCGCCCTCGAGATCTTCCTTGGCGTCGGTGCCGCTTTCGTTCTCGGCTTTAGCTTTTTTGTCTTGGTTGAGCTTTTTCTCGACGAGAAGAGGTCCGAGCCGCCAGGCCACGGGGTCGTTGATGTGAAAGAGATTGACGACGCGCACGCTCTCGGGAAGGAAGTATGAGGGTATATAAGTTCCCCCGTCGTCAAAGAGGTCTCCGCGGCAAAGGTGCATGTATGCGAGTGGAGATCCAGCCAGAAAAAACACATTGACGTCAAAGTCGAGACGTGGAGTGCGGATGTCCTTTCGGCAGCGCGAGAGAAGATCGAAGATGATAATGGATCCCAATGAGTGCGCAAAGATGGAGACGGGGCCGGTGAAGCCGGGGTGGGTCTCCTTGAAGGACTTGAACTTTTCGTTGAGCTGCCACGCGACGCTGTCAATGATGCTTTGCCCGTAGCGCTGCGACCAGTAGAGTAGGCCGTCGGTCATGGCCTCGGTGACAAATTCGCGCAAAGAGGCAATGCCCTCGGGTGCGGCCTCCTTGAGGACCTCTTCGACGTTGCATGACTCGCGGAGGGGCTCGTGCCATTCGATGCTCTCAAAGTTAATCATCATGGGCAGGTTCTTGAGTGCGCCGCTCGGTCCGAGGATTTCGTAGAATTTGCTTTTGAAATCGTAAAAGCCGCCCGAGAGCTCGCCGTAAGATCCGTCCCAGGACATGCTGGCATCTTTGAAGTCATGATGCTTGCCAATGCCGTGTACGACAAGCACAAGATGGTGCGCCTCGCGGAGCGAGATTTGCATGTCGTCCGGAAAGGTGTTGGAGGTTTGCGTTTGGGCCGGAGCCGGAGTCTCCTCACTGGCCGCGAGTTGCTCCTGCTGTTCGTCGTGTTGCTGCAGCATTTCAAAGTGCGGCTTCAGGTCCTCGAGCCAAACGTTGGGGAGGACACCACCATTGCAGTCTGACGTGCTCCGCGCGAGGCGCACTGGTGGTGGTGTCGGCGGCAGCGCGGCATCGTCTTGGTTCGCGGTATCGTTACCGTCGCCGTTTTGGATATCTGCCTCTACGTCAGTTTTGACGGCGTCAGGAGCAGGGTGCTGGGGTGGTTGTTGTCGGCCAGCGCGTTCACTCTCTTCGGGTTGTTTGCCGAGACTGATCTCAGCCGCTGTTTGGAGGCCCGCGTCGCGCCGCAGGTCCTCGAGCGTCTCGAGGAGATCGACTTGAAGGCTCTGCGCATCGGGCGTGGCACGGACGCTGTGTGCCTGCACAATGGCTTGGAGTCGTTCGAGTGCGAGCGAGACGCTCGCCTTGTCCTCCGCCATGATGTCGTCTGATTGTCTCGCGCTGGCAATCCAATGCCTCGCGCTCCGCGCTCCTGCCCCTCCAATCGCACGAATAGAGTTTGAAGCGCAGCGCGGCATCGACTATAACGAGGGCAGGTCGGGCTATAAAAAAAAAATTAAAAATTGTCCCATTCTCATGACGCGCACAAGGTCTGACGCACAGTATAGTAGTAGGCCAAACACACGATGGCCAAAAAGAACAAAGAGGACCTCAGCTGCCAGGGGCGGGCACGTAGCGACGACGATCGTATTTGTCGGCATGAGCATTTGGAGAAAGAAGGGTGAAATCAAGCCATGAAACAAAGGCAGATTGACAAGAGGAATAAAATATCCTCTTGCCCCAAAAGACTCCGAAACATGATGGCGAAAAAAAAGAAGAAGCGATCTCGGCTGTCATGGGCGGGCACGCAGCGACGATGACTGTATTGGTCGGCATGAACATTTGGAGACAGAAGGATAAAGCAAGCCATGAAAGAAACGCAGATTGACAGAGGAATAATATTTCTAGTTGGCCAGATCTTCGGGCATGTGCGTGTTGGCAAAAAGACCCTCAATGGTCTCGCCCTCACGAATAAGGGCGTCGTCGGCGCCAGCGTTGCGAAGAAGTACCTCGGGAGCACGGAGCTTGCCATTGTACTGAAAACCCATGCTGTGAGAGTGAGCACCGGTATCGGCAATGACAAAGAGGTCGCCAACCTGAGCCTGGGGCAAGAGACGCTTCTTGGCAAACCAATCGTTGTTCTCGCAAAGGGTTCCAACAACGTTGGCCTCCTTTTCTTCCGTACCACGCTCCTCGGCAGTAGGAATGTAAATATGGTGGTAAGAGTTGTACATGCCGGGGCGCATAAGGTTGGCCATGCAAGCGTCGAGACCGTAATAGGTCTCGTAAGAATTCTTGATGGCCTGGCAACGTGCGACAAGAAAGCCATAAGGGCCAGTAATGTAGCGACCGTTCTCCATGTAGAGGTTGGGCCACTTGTCCTTGAAGGCCTCGGGCATGGCGGACTCGAACTTGGCCTTGAGCTTGGCCACAAGCGAAGGCACGTCGACCTGAGCTTGGTCCGGCTTGTACGCGACACCAAGACCGCCGCCAAGGTTGCAGAATTCAAAGGTGATGTCGAGCTCTTTATGGAGCTTGTCCATGGTGTCGAGCAGGACGGAGACGGTGTCCATCCAGTAATCTTCATTGAGAACGCAGCTGCCGGTCATCATGTGGATACCGAAACGCGTGGCGCCAGCTTCCTTGGCCTTGCGGTAAGCCTCCACGATTTGAAAAGGAGGGACACCGAACTTGGCGTTGGGTCCACCGAGCACGTTGCTGGCGGTCTCGGAGTCGGTGCGACCGAGCCCCGGGTTGAGACGAAAGGAGATGAGATCCGGGCACTTGCCGCGGGCTTCGACCATGGCGTCGACGAGGGAGACGTCGTCGAGGTTGACGATGGCGCCTTGATCAAAAGCAATGCCAAGGTCCTTCTTGGAGGTGTAGTTAGAGGTGTACATTGTCATTTCACCGGGGACTCCGAGCTTTTTGGCAATGTACAGCTCGGAGGTGGAGGAGCAGTCGAGACCAAAGCCCTCGTTGACGAGGAGCTTGAGGATGGCCGGGTTTGGGAGCGCCTTGACAGCGAAGAACTGCTTGAACGAGGGAAACTCGCTGCGGAAGTTCTTGAGCAGCGCGCGAGCGTTCTCGACGATGGCGTCGCCGTCGTAGAGCTGGAGTGGCGTGCCATACTTTTCCACCAGCTCCTCGAGCCTCTTTACGCTCACGGGCGAGGGGCGCGGCATCTTGTCGCTCCTACCTTTGCTGCTGCTGCTGCTGCTGCTGCTGCTGCTGCTGCTGCTGCTGCTGCTGCTGCTGCTGCTGCTGCTGCTGCTGCTGCTGTTTCCTCCTTTCCGATCTGCTGGGTCTTGCCCTCGTGCACGCCCAACAAGCGCGCGTCCCTCGCTGGCTTGTTCCCGCGCCGCCGCTTGCCTGATCCACCTTCCACTGGCCATGGTGGCTGGATGGTTGCTAGGCGCTCCCGATACAAGTGGACTTTCCGCGATACCCGACTTGCCCTCGCGCCAGACCAAACAGTAAAAGCAACCATGGCAAGTGACAGTGACTGGCGGCAGCCAGCCAGCTGAGGCTGGCTGGCATCAATGGGGCCGTGGTGGCAATGCGACTGTGGCAAATGAACTTTCCGCCATAACCCGACTTGCCCGCGGCGGATTCCAGTGGTGGGAGGAGAGGACGGCCGGGAAATTCGGATGAACCGGCTAAATATGTGATGCGGAGGAGTTTCGCCGCTGCAGCCCGCGCTGCGAGAGAGAGAGAGAGAGAGGAGCGGGCAGAAGGCGCAGAAGAAGGAGCTGCAGAGCGACTGCGAGCGGGCGGAGGAGGACGCGGCGCGCGAGGCAGGAGGCTCGGTCGTGCACGGGGAGGTCGAGAGCCTCTAGCGTATCGACGTGAAGAGAAGAGAAGAGCCGGGCCGAGCCGAGCCGGGGAGGAAAAGAAAAGAGGTCAGGCAGGGCAAGATGGCGTCTGCGGCGACGGCTGTGCGCAAGGCGCGCGTGGTGGACCTGTACAGGCGGTGCCTGCGCGAGATCCCGCGGACGATCACGATCTTTGACATGGACATGACAGAGAAGGAGGTGCGTAGCCGCGTGCGCGGGCTCTTCCGCAAGCACGATAGCGTCACAGACCCAAGGGCCGTGGACGAGCTCCTTCTCAAGGGTGAGCTCGATCTCGAGGAGACTGTGAACGTGTGGAAGCAAAAGACCCAGCTGTCGCGCATGCTTGGCACGGACTCGGAGCCTACGCCAGTGATCGAGAGGTACGAGAAGGACTCGGTCTTTCTGCGCAGCTTTTACGCTGGCCACCTCTAGATTTGCACACGGTTTGCCAGCACCGAACCCCGTCATCGGTTGTCTTTCGTCACGTCGCCCCCGCACTCCATTCATTGTGCGTGCGTGCCTAGTACCAATACACGCGTGAACGACGGCCACGCAATGCTTTGGCTTGCTTGAATTGCTTGCTTGTTAAAGACAAAAAAAAATTTCGTCATGCTGCTTGATACGAGATTTCGAATGAGAAAAAGGAAGGCTAGCTAAAGATGGTGGTTACTTATTTTTCGAAAAAAGGTAAGAGGGGGGTCAGCGTTTGCCGCAAAAATGCAAAGTCTTTTTTTGCACGGTGACGGGCGTTCAGGGCCAAAGATGACGGCTTTTCTTGTTAGTCGCACATGAGAAGAGCCCGACGTTTGGCAAGGCGAGACTCCTTGGAATCGTTCGCGTCACCATCCCTCTTGGAGCGCGACTTGCGCCGGTCATGTTTGGCTGACGTGTCCCGGGAGACACCTGGCGATGCGGAAGAAAGATTTGGATTGGCCGTTGGCTTGAACAGATGCGGGGCGCATTCCATGAGCCAGGCTTGGTCGACAGCAGCAACCATTTTCAGGTATTTCTTGGACGTGAGGACGAGCTCATTGTAGACGACCCATTCCGGCATAGGATCGCGGCGCGCAAGAGAGGAAGACGGGTGGATTCGTGCCTCGATACCTTCTGCGAACGTGCGATAACGAGTGCCGGGAACACTTCCATCGGGTGGCAGACGCTGCGCGATGCGCAGCGGGAATCCGGACACAAGGCAGCGCAAGAGCTTTTCAGATGCGTCCTCGGTCATGTCGTCGGTCTTTTCTTGCTTGGTGGGCGGCGAAGGCGAGTCTTTTCGTGCCGAGTCTTTGTCAAGCATGGCCACGAGCTGATCTCGCACACGTTTGGCTTTGATGAGGGTTCCAAATTTGAGAAAGGACGCCTTGCACCAATCCTTGCTTGTCTTGGCTTCGCGGAATCCATTAAAGACGTTGAGCAATGTGAGGTGGTCCGCCTCGAAGGAAGCAAAACGTGCGTGCGCCTCGATGGCATCTCGGCGAGCGCTTCTTGGCGTGTAAAAGGGACTCTCGACGCTGCACATGGCAGCCACGCTGAGAGCATGGTCCAAACATTCGAAGCGCGAGGCATCGAGAAGAAACTTGGCGTGCATCGGCTCCAAGGGCAGCGAAGCCATCCGGCGGCCAAGGTCTGTGAGGTGGGGCAGCTGAGCCTTTTTCAGCGCAGCAGCCTCGGCGTCAGCAGAGACACTGCCGGCGGTGGTCGCGGTGGCGGCGACGGCAGCGGCTGCCTCGTGTCGTGAGGGAATGCGGACGGCACCCAATGCCACAAGATTAAAGAGAGCCTGCGTGAGCGCAGCCCGCGGTGGTGCGTCGACAAAGTCGAATTGCTGAAGATCTGTGACGCCGAGGACAAGAAGCTGAAGAACAACTTGCGAGAGCTCGACCCGCTTGATCTCTGGAACGGTGCGAGGGCGGAGTTTAAAAAAGGCAGACTCGGGGTAGAGACGAAAACATTTGCCCGGCCCCTCACGGCCCGCGCGGCCCGTCCGCTGCCAGGCCTGCTCCTGCGAGGTGGGCACGACCTGCAAGAGCTCGAGACCTGACGTCGCAGAGTATGCCTTTGCCTTGACCATGCCCGTGTCAATAACAATGCGCACGCCAGGAATTGTAATGGATGTTTCCGCAATGTTGGTCGCCAAGACAACCTTGCGCGTGCCCTCGGGGGCAGGTTCAAAGACACGCATTTGCTCATGAGCAGGAAGCGCCGCAAAAATGGGACACACGAGAAGTTTGGCGGTCTCGGCAGGAAGACGCCGAGCGCGCTCCTCGAGGAGCTCAGCACAAGCCTCAATTTCCTCTTGGCCCGTGAGGAAAATGAGAATGTCGCCCGGAAGGTCTTCCTCGAGGTGTGCCTGTATCGCAGCCACCACGGCAGCGTCAAGGTAGTCCTTTTGGCCGTCTTCAGCGTAGAGAACTTGAACGCCGTACTGGCGGCCTTGAATGTGCACTGCGACGGGGCGATGGAAGGGATCCTCGGGCTCGCCCTCGTCTGGCTTGAAAAAGTCTAAAAAGTACGCACATCAAGCGTGGCGGACATTACGACCACGCGGAGTGGCATGCGACCTTGACGGCGTGCACGCTGCGCTCTACGCACAATGCCAAAGAGAATGTCAGTGCCGAGCGAGCGCTCGTGGGCTTCGTCGAGGATGATGACCGAGTACTTGAGAAGTTGAGGATCAAGCATGGCCTCGCGCAACAACATGCCGTCCGTGAGGAAGCGAAGACGCGTCTTGCGCGAGGTGCGGTCATCGAAGCGGACGCAATGGCCCACGAGCGTGCCAAGTTTGCACTTGCGTTCCCAGCACACGCGCTGGGCCAAGCTGATGGCCGCTACCCTTCGGGGCTGGGTCACGGCGACGCGTCCGCCAAAGGTGCGTTGTTCCATGAGGAATTGGGGGATCTGCGTCGACTTGCCACTGCCCGTCTCGCCCACCACGACCACCGTGGCGTGCTTGGCGCACATTTCTAGCAGCAAGTCGTACGCTTGGGCCACGGGGAGCATGGCTCCAGGCCCTGCACGCTTCCTGCTTTCCTTTGCAGCGGGTGGCGCTCCCGAAGAGGACGGCATGGTCCACCGCTGCGTCTGCGCGACGCTCTGTCCTTTTACTCGCGCGTCGTGGTCGTCAATGCGGGCGCTGCCTGTGCGCTCCGCCAAGCAAGGACTCGCTTAGGTTAGGCTGGGGCGGGTGGTGGTCGCCGGAGACTGAACCATGACTAGTTCTATGATTGTAACTGAAGGAATAGTCACGGAAACTAGTTATGTGTCGGGAGCATACGTTTGCCTTGCCTTGCCTTGCCTTGCCTTGCCTTGCCTTGCCTTGCCATTGCGTGGTGCACGCACAGGCAGGCAGGCAGCTAGCCTGGGGTCATGTGATGAGGGTTTGTGAAAAAGCGAAATAAATGAATTTATGGCCTGAAAATGTTGAGAGCGCACGTCAGCAAAAGGCAGCGCTAGAAAGAAAAGCCTCGACTCTGTCTGGCCAAATCGAGTGATGAGACGCCAGCACGAAATGAAAGAGGTGCAGAAGGCGGGCGTGCGTAAAATCTGTGAGTCATGACTGCATGTGCTTTCTGCAGAGCCCATTTTCAAGAGCTAAACCCTTGCAACTCATCATCTCGCACATGAGATCGCGGCCATGGAAATGACAGTAGCCACTCACAACACGGAACTTTGTACAACCCTCGATCATGCAAGGCTTAAAACCGCCATGGCGTACGCAGCGTTTGTTTTGACATACAGCAGTTGTGCAACCGGGAACGGAGCACCGAGGCCCGCCACCGTGGGTCTTACAACGCGCGATAGGGCCTGTTGCCGCCATGCTCTTGCACCCAGTAACTGTGCAGCGTCTACCGCCTCCATGACTGCCGCAGCGATCTCCAGCCCGTCTGGCCGACTTTGTACAACCAGGAACGGGGCAACGGGCTCTTCCGCCATGCAACTTGCGCAAGCCCTTATGTATAACTTTCGACGGGCATTGCGCAGCGCTGCAGCGGAGCCTTCCGCCATGCCTTGTACATCTATTCTTGGTACCAGCTTTTTGCGTGCAATGGGAGACGATACAGATTTCGAGAATCTCGGGACGCAGACCTGATGCACTTGCGCTTTGCTTTCTATGTCTGGAGATTGGCACAACTTCGGCCTCTTCGTCCTCGGTGACGTCAAACGTCTTCTCGCCGAGAAACGTAGGCGCACATGCCCTTGCCAGAACGCGCCGTCGGGGACTTGAGTCCCATCTGTCGGCGCTCAAAGTGGCCGCAGCATCAGGGGGGTTGCCGTTCCCCGCAACATCGATTTGCGAGCGAGCCTGGCGCTGGCCCGATGATCTCGAGATCGGCGATGTGGGTCCCGAAGCTTGTTGCACCTCGGATTGGATATCTCGATCGTTTGATGCAGCAGGTGAATCATCCCGATCCTTTGCCTTGGCATCATCATCACGAGCCTTTGCCTTGGCAACGCGGAGAGTAGGGGGCGCGTTCAACGTCTCTTTACCAACTTGTTTGCTCGTTGCATTGCGATCACGAGACTTGCGAATATTCCTTGTCAGATTGGACACGACGTCATCGTTGATGTACCCCTTGGCTGCCATGTATTTAGCAAGCTTGACGAACTTCTTTTGCATCTTGATCCGTTTATGCTCCTTTTTGAGTATCTTGGCCTCCTTGGCGCGGAGGTCATCGGACGTTTCTTCCCGCAGCCTCTTCTTCCCCTTTGCCTGCTTTTTTGTCTTGGCTTTGGTCCGCTTGTCTCGATCAGCAAGGGCGTCTGTTGTATCAGCGTCACCACCAGGCGACACTTTACTATTCTTGTCCTTGACGAGGTGGTGGTCCTCGTTGAGGTTATCTTTGCGCGTACGAGCCATTCTAACGTGAAGAGAGCGATTGTACGAGCAAGCAAAATCAGGAATGGGAAAGGACAAAAATTGGCGATCGGTGCTCTCTCTTTGTGGGAATCTTCTTTTGTCTCTTCCCTATCGCTTCGGCCCGCGATAATGATTTATAGAGATTGTTCGTATCTTGATGTCCTCTCTCTCTTTTCGTCCAGCAAAAGGGCTTCCGGCTAACTTTTCCTTTTGTGGCTTCTCGACCTGGTGGCAGCCCCTCGCGACACTCCTGCGCTCGCTACTGCTACTGCTCCTGCGCGCAGTCGTTTCTTGGGGCCGCAGCAGCAGGCTGCGGCAGGAGAGTCACCGTTGTTCGATGGACGGACCTGGGAACTGCCACGTCGCAGGCCAGCGACGGCGCGCGGGTGCAGCAAGTACGTGGGCAGTCGGATGCGTAGCCGAGTGAGCGAGCGACCGAGTGAGCGAGCGAGCGCGGACGTAGGCACGAATGTACGTGCGCACGGCCCGAGCAAAAGCTCGTTTAAAAAGGGCTATTTTTATTTTTGTTTATTTTTGAAAAAAAAATTAACTTTTGGTGGGAAAAAAAAAGAAGAAAAAAAAAAGAGAAAACGAATGCCAGCCATCGAAGCTATCGTTTGGAGAATGCAGACTCGAAGAAAGAGTTTATACCAACTTCGGAAAGCTCACAAGCTGAACGAGGCGAAGTTCGTGACAGAAAGATTTTCACGGTGCTCCCAAAAAATAAAGGCAGCAAGGCCCTACAGCTTGGGAAAAAAATAATGCAAAAAAACATTCAACACCGGGACTTCGCGTGCAGTCCCCTATCACACTACTAACCCGGCCCTACGTGACTTTTCTGCTCAGTGCGAATGAGATGAGGAGTTGCCCACGTGGTATGATCGAATGTGAGGGTTCTGTGAGGTTTGAATTTATATATACTATGCTAGTCCAAATTTGGCCACTTTCCTAAAAAATTATGCGAAGCTGTGCGCCACACGGCGGCGCCGGGCAAGCGCATGAATTCTTATGTAATAGTTGTCAGGAAGCGTCTGGCCCCTCGACAAGATGTATGTCGAACAAAAGAAGCAAACTAGTATCCATGTTTAAGGAAAGAGTAAAATTGTCGCCAACAATGTTCGGCGTAAGAAGCGGACGCAGTCTCTGCTGGACGTTGGCAGGCATGCCTGCGTCTTCAATTTTTTCCGCCATGTAGCGACGAAGACGTTGTGCACGAAGCCAAACCCACGCTTGCTGTACAACAGCAAAATCGCTAAAGAATGGGTTTTCTTCGCCAGCAGGCTTTGACGCGCATGCTGCAACGTGCTCATGACAAGCATTTGAGTCATCGCCTGTGTCCTGCAGACACCATGCGCAAAAGTAGCATGGGCAAGCGGCACATTTGAGAGCGCAGCAGCCGTCAAAGTCAGCAAAGACTGTCGAACAACGCGGGCACGTCATGGCGAGGACCTCATTCTGGATGGTACGAATGTGATTCTGCATCCGTCTGGTCCAACTCATGTTCGCGAAGTGCTGCGTCGACGCGATCACGGAACTGACGCTCTTGTTTGGCTGCGGCGTCTCGCTCAAATTGCGCGCGCACAATGGCGAGTAGAGCTGAAAGATCCCCGTCTGGAACCGCGGATGCAATGGCTCGTCCAGAAACAAGGAGTTCACAGTCGGGCGCGACACAGCATACGCTTCCATCCCGTAATACCTTGACGTGCGAGTGAGCCTCAGTGGCAGCGCGCACCGACCTGCTCAGGCACTCTATACACGCAAAGTGGTCATCAGCGCAAGAAACGCCTCCACTGACTGGATAAACTTCGAGACAAATGGCACATGATGCCTCCTTCACCGGCTCAACTTGAAAGGCTTCGTGACGCAAGGCCTCAAGCGCAGTGGGTCGCTGTGTTGGATCAGCAGATTGGAGAGACGAAACGAGTGCTTGAATTGCGTCAGACACTTCTGAACCGTCAAAGAGCTCCGCGAGCACCACACCTACAGAAAACATGTCCATGGCAGGCTCGACCTTGTCGACATTTCCGTTGCGGAGTTCTGGCGCCATGTACTTGATAATGGTGGCCTGCATCGGCTGCGTCATGGTCACATTGTGCGTCTGCACGCCGTCAAAGTCGCCCAGCACCGGTGACAGACCCTTTGCGAGAAAGACATTTTCTGGCTTGACATTGCAGTGCACGAAGCCTTGCGAATGCAGATCGTGGAGGCCAGAAAGGAGGCCAATGGCAATGCGCAGACGAATTGCCATGTCTGCGTGCGAATGATCGCGAATCCACGTAGCGAGGTCGCCACCCGGATAAAACGGCGTCAGAATGCAGCCCTCGAGTGTATCCTACATGAAGGCGCCCTGAATCTGGACAATGAAGGCCGATTGAGTCTGGGCAAGCGCCGTAACTTGATGGTAAAAGCGACTGCTCCACGCCTCGCTGGCGAGATGAAAGGCCTTGAGCACGAGATCGCGGCCATCGGGGCCACGCACTTTTTGCACAGACTTGCCAGGCTTGGACGCAAGCTCCTTGAGAGTGATGAAGTGCTCGCGACGTGTCGTCGTCCGCCAAAAGCCCAGCTTGGACAGCTCCAGCGGTGCTCCGTCGTCGCCCAAACCCAGCCGCTTCAACCACTCTTGATCTCGGAGCAGCTCAGGGTAGTGCTCCTCTGCATGACGCAACAAGCGAGCTCGCTTCTTGCGCAGCTCGCTGTCGAGTTTGTCAACACTTCCGATTTAAGCAAGCTCTTGCTCCAGGTCAGCGATTCTCGCTTGAGCTTCCTCGTCACCTCCTCTGGCATCCTCGCGGGCGTCGTCGAGTTCGAAAGCAAGACGCTTGAGCTTTCTGAAGTGCGTTTTCAGCACTGATTTATTACCCGGGGGCAAACTTGTACGCGATCTTGACAATTGCGGCGTCTTTCGCACGGTCGCGTCTCCACGAACTCTCGCCACGCTTGTCAAATAGGGCTGTTTTCCTCTTCCAAGTGTCTACAATAGCTATCCAGCAAGTCGAGCAATTCGGCTTGCAAGTGGCAGCCAGTCATTTGCTCTACTATTATCCAGCCAGTCATTTGCTCTACTATTATCCAGTCTTTGCAGCAGTGAGCAGCCGGCCTTACTGTCGATATTGAGCGGGGCATTGGCACAACACCCAGCTGCAGATTGCAAGTGCTGCTCGACACATTTGCAAGTGCAGAACCGCCCATCGCAAGTGCAGAATCACTCCTTGGACTTGG